>JASCRG010000677.1:66954-94219 GCA_030264185.1 Cephus rjabovi
AAAGAAAGAAAGAAAGAAAGAAAGAAAGAAAGAAAGAAAGAAAGAAAGAAAGAAAGAAAGAAAGAAAGAAAGAAAGATATACAGAATATGGCGTATCCAAGGGCTACGAGACGAGGGGATCCTAAGGAACCTGCGAGCAGTGAGTAGAGACGGATCACGTGGCGGCTGCTGGAGCTTGGCGAGTGGAATTTCGAACTCGATGAAATTTAATTTTGACTCGCGCAGTCAACGACGAGCAAAATTGGTCATATGCGAAACAAATACCGACCGAAAGGCGCAATAAATTTAGCACAGAACACTGTTATATATATACAGATATATTAAACTGAGTTCGATGATGCTTGCTACGGGAAGTGCCGATGGTGGTGATACGGTAGCGACGGCACCGCGCGACAGCCGTGGCCAAAGCAAAGCGGTTTGCATTTTTCATGCCGAGGCTGCCTCGGCAGTTATTGAAAATATTTACATGTTATTTATGGGGCACACATGCTTCAGGAATCAAATGCGGCAATATCCACCTCTAGTGCCGCCGCGACGACCACTACCATCCGCCCTCAGTACCAGCAGCATCTCCTTCACTACGCAAAGTGAAACTTTCGTTCCGCAAAGATCTAAAAGCATTGGGACTTTCGTTCCTCCTTATACCAGAAATAATCCGGAAACTGAGCCACTTGGACGTATATAGATTTATTTAATCCGCATTTATGACTTTTAGGAGACATGACAGATCACTACGAGATTAATCCATTTGTACTGTGCTCTAGCTTCACGTAAATTCCACATTCGTCTATGTGAGTAAGTCCTGTCGCGCATAACGTCAAATAAAAAAGAAAAGTTCCCTACAGCTGATAATAATTATTCCTATTTCAAAGAAAAAAAATAACTTAAAAATAGTAACAAATATTTATTCAACTTCCAAACTTGTACGCAATAATTTTTTGAGATTCTTTGTATAGTGAAATAGGTAAAAGGAGTACGATTTACGCTGAGAAAAAATACTGTTACATTGACTAAATGCGCGTTCACGGGTAGCGAAATATATTTCTAGTTAACATAAGAAAATATCTGATTATCCTTATTTTAGTCCATTGAATCGAACATCTGTTGAAGAAACCAAAAATTTCGTTGTACTAATTAAAAATTTGTTTTGCCACCCTTGAACGCTAATTCAGTCAATTGAATAGTATTTTTTCTCAGTATAACGAACGAACACACGGCATGACTATATAAACATACAGTATGAGCTATTTATGCAGATACGAAAGAGAAGACACGCTACGGAGCCTCTATGGAATTTCGCACAGGAACACAACTATAAGAGCAGATAATTTGGCAGCGTCTCTAGAAAGAAGTCTGCCTAGATAAAAAATGAGGTATCCAGTAAGAGACGGACAGACAGACAGAGAGAAAGAGAGACAAAGATGGATAGATAGATGTTAGATATGATGAAAGAGAAAGAGAAAGAGAGAAATGGCAAATGATGGAGAAGGTAAGGTCGGCAAGGTCGTTCGGAGCGGCTCTCAAAGTTCATCCCGATCGAAGAGAGAGAGAGAGAAAGAGAGAGAGAGAAGAGAGAGAGAGTCTCTCTTGCCCGCGTACTCCCGATCTCGCTCGCGCATCGTCATCTTGCATCTTGGCCCGTCATTTTGTCTTGATACTCATCAGGCAACCAGGATCACATGAATCACAGGATGACTCGTACTCGTTGAAAGTCGATGGAGGTCTATGGAGGTCGATGGAGGTCGATGGAGGTTGATGAGGGTCGATGAGGGTCGATAGAGATGAGGTCGACCGATTTGCCGATCAGGATGTGTGCCACTCCCAACGTCCTTGCCTCGCGGACGATTAGATGCATATGTGGGATGTTCACGTACCTTGACGTGAACATGCGGCCGGTACTGTCGACCACATACGGGGCGGGATCGCCGCTGCTGAAATTAACACACAGCTATGTTCACTTTCACACTATTTCCACCAAAATGCCACCCCTGCACCACCTCACTATCATTATCTACTATTCGTTATCAGTTATCAGGTTATCACAAACTCACACTAGGCTACGATTTTTTTAGCTGTGGTAACAGGGTGAGGGCGCTCTTTTGGACAACGGCCGACCCCTCAGCGTTTCAGGATTTTCCACTATTCGCCAACCAAATAATCGAACACAGGCAATCCTCGCTAGCATAATACATCCCATATGGTACTAGAGGCATATTCGCCGGTCACCGGTAGATATTTGCAATCGCGTATGCCGTCGTATTCCGCAAGGAAAACAACGGCATATTAGGATTACTTCTTTTTCCAATAACGTTCAACAAATGAATTGAAAATATATTATATTGGTGAATCTCTTGCGAGTAAACCACACCCCTTGTGTGCAAAGAGAGATGGCTGAAGGGAGAGGGAAGGAAACATAGAGAAATAGAGAGAGATCAATTCATTGAGCTTTTCTAACGAGAACATTTTATTACAGTGGATTGCATAATAAGACGTGTGCCACACTTCCAAACCGTTAATTTATCGATAATAAAGAAAAATGAAAGGTAGAAATTTTGTAAATTTCTTGAAATCTGAGAACTGCGGTGCCCGAATGAGTAGAGGAGGATTGAAAGTTTTGCGCGTCCGTAGGATCGGCTGTCGTCCAATTAATATGAAAACATCGAATAATACGACACATATAACAGTACCAAACACTGACTACCAGACACATAACTAGCTAAGCGCATTTTAGACGTGAAAAGTTATATCTTCTTAAGGTAGCATCGTGATTTAATTATTTAAATATTCCTCCTTCTAATAATTATCAAGCAATATTCTTGCTACTCAGCGCCAGTAATTTGGGTATCGCTAAGCCTAGTCTGCTTACGAGCTGAACAGCTGCACTTCGCACGTGGGGCATTAACATATCAGTTGTAAGTAAATCAGGCTGATGTGTCACGACTTGCCCCAGCGAAAAGGTCAACTGTCGATATCGTTGAACTTGCCTTGACGATTAGCGAAGAAACGAATATATAATCATTTGGCATTAATCAATTCGTCTCTGTTGCCGAGCATCCAAGCCAAACCACGCACTCGAGTCAATTCTGCATCCAGCATCAATCTGGATCCAGCATCTGCTGCACTGTCGCTCAATTTTCTCGGATAATATAAGAATTTATTCAACTACGATAACCCAACTCTGAATCTCGTTTAAATGTGTCACTTAATGTCTCACTAGCGACGTCCAATTTCTTGTACGGGAACAATTCCGTCAGACGCAACCGAATACTGAAATATTGCAAGTGGCAAGAGGTAAAACATATAATAAGGAAGAGTGGCAACATGCACCGGCTCGAACGCTGCTCCGCGCCAAGTTTCTACCAAGGAGAAAGTGCAACGAATTGCGACTAGAGTGCGAAGAACTGACAAAAGGCGTCATCAGGCGGTGATCTTGACGATCCTGAAGATTCTGAATATGCGAATTTATTTATGCTGTGAGCGGTATTCTATATTCTGAACCTAAAGTTCGTTCCTATAGTCGCCAACTTAATTAGATGCTTTGATGCATTGGCCCGCAATGATTCCTGCAAATTTCTGCAAATTTCTGCAAATTGACGGCCGACGAACGAAGCGGAAGGAACAAAATGTGAGAGAATTTCGAGAGGAGCCGTTTCGCTGCCGTAACAGCTAGGAAGTATAATAGTAGATTCGGAATTCGTACGTACCACAGAGTCAAGCTCAGAGAATGTAAATAACCCTAGCACATAGAATAACGTAAACGTAAACGTTACGGAACGACGCAGCTATAATCCACGGACTGTATTACGTACTGTATTTATGTAGGCGGTCTCATTGCGCGCGAACTTACTCTAATGTAAGTACCGACTGTTATTTAACTCGACAGTTTCTACTGTTGCTGCTGCAGTCGTATATATCGGCTGGAGAGTTGGCTTCCGCGGCTTCTTGAGCGCAGGAGCTATATAGTTATCCTTATCATCCTAACTGGGCTGACGGCACTCCGTACCTCCACCTTATCTCTGTCTCTCTCGTTCTCCCGAGCTTCGGCAACAGTGCGATAACTGCTCTTCAACCAACTCCTTTAATCCGCTTTTCTCGAAAGGTAAGACAATCGGTGTCCAATGATGAGTCGCGATGCGCCAAGTCCTTTTCCGGAAACAAGAGCCATCGATCCAACCAATCACTCTCTGTCCTCGTATCCTTCTCAGTAGATATCTCCGACTGTATTCCGGAGAAAGTTTTTTTATCCCCCGATTACAAAATCCTTATACTGGAGCTACAGTCAATTTTGAAGAAATCTATAAAAATCAGACTAGGGACTCGGATGGTCTGACGAGATAGCTACGTGCTGATCGCTGCGTTCGTAAGCTGCATACTGCATAGGTGGAGCATGAGAATCGGAGGGAGCTCCCTCTGGAGGACGACGGAGAAAGGATCGACCGCTTACATGGAAGTGCCGTGGCGCGGTGACACGTGTGGCCAAGTATACTTGACCCCCGTTAGACCTGTAGTACGAATGAAATTACATGCAACCGCGGCAAACGTGTCCTGCTAAGTGGTAACTGTTAACTGTTTGGTGCTCTGCTCGTACTTTTATACTTTGCTCTTCTGTAATGACTGGATGAATATTTATAAAGCTTCCGACTGACAGTCTGCAGCCCCGCAACCGCTAGAATCCATGCTCCATAGAGTTTCATTGCAATTGGCTTGTTCTTCTAAACTTTCTTGAAACGGGATCTTGTTGAAATGCGTTATGCAAATGGCAATCCGCCTAAGTCACTATATCCCCCTCCCACACACACACACACACACATTTACACACATTCACCGTTATTTCGCTGTGCTAGATAGCCTGCACCCCCGCAGGCAGACAAAGGGTTGTGACGATTGCAGCGAGGCAGCAATCGCCAACGAAGAAGAAGAAGCAAAGACCGATCGTCATTTCGGGTGCAGTACGATCGTATGTTTAGATGTTACGCTTAGCATCTCAGTAATCTAGATTTCACCGCTAGATCCGCGCCAGCTGAGCTGACCCAATATGACGATATCCCAATGACGATAACCCAACGCTGTTCCTAATTTCATTAAATACTTAACGTTTTCGAAGAACGCACGTTAGAGAATCATGGAGCAGTGAATAATATTGATCGGGGCATTTAGGCCATAGTGTAGCTCAAACAGCTGTCGAACAATTGTCTACTGTTCGAGAAACAGTACGGGAGCATAATGCTTAATGCTGAGAGTGGAGCGGTACAAGAACCACAAAGAAATCAGCTTCACAAACTCCTGCGGCTTCTTTTAACTTGAGCTCTAGAGAATTCTCGTGAAAGCTCCTCCCGTTTTGAGTCGATTCGACGGCACGTGTGTCTACGCTAACCTTTGAGTTTGGGTTCGCAGATTTGGACTTGGCTAATTCTAAGTGGGGAGAGCAGGATAAACTGTGGTCCATTTCTTCCAGAGTTTTTTAAGCAATGAGCTTAACGAAAAAGTGAATGGAGAACCGAGTTTATTAGAGAGTGAGCAATTAGGGGCAGCTGTCGCGTCCATGAGAATTCTGCTGCTGCGACTCAGACATTAATATGATTAATTGGTCGGGACTCACGAGTCTAGAAGCGTGGAAGCGCGGTGGAAAAATATGTAGATACTGTATAAATAATTCGTACATCTTTTTTGATAATACACACAAGATCCGCGTACGATAATACATCTAATGAGACTATCATGTATGATCTAAGACGTAGCTTCACATATTATACAGCTAGACAGTATAGCTTTCGGATCAAGTAGATTGGTACTAGATCTAGGGAAGATCGATCGCCGACATTTGTTATATATTTTAGGTTTTTCACCTTCATTGCTATAATTGCAGTGCTTAATATAATTCAATTGAATAATCTTAGCCAAAATGATTTATTAGTCAAAATTATCGATGATATTTGCCAGATCCATTTCTAATCTATCGTGACACTTTTGTTATAGAATGTTTTGGACTTTGGCCTATGTTTCTAGAGATCCTACGAAATCTGCAGAGGAGCCATTCGTCTAGACTTCCTAATGCGTCGGTCCAACGATCTCAAAGATAAATCGAACTTTCGTGAGATCGATAATGCCGCGCGATACTGACTACATGAAATATGACCGAATGAGAATCAATTCTTAATGAAAAATGTACGAGCTGCTGTTCGTGGACAAGTATGTTAAGAAGAGAAAAAAATTGCGCAACTCACCTGTTGACGCAAAAAGATTTCAAATGTTTTTTGGCGAGCAGCCGAATGACCGATTAACCCAGAAAACACTTTCTCTTGTATTCTTTTGTACCGTGGTTTGCGTTATCTCGAGATTCCTTTCTATATCTACACGAAGCTAATCGCGATGGCAATATCTTTTTTGATTTGTTTCTACTATCACTCCACTCTTATCATACTTGTCCCTTAACTTTTTTACTTTAATTTCCAATTAATGCTCTCATACAATTTACGTTATTAAGGTCGCCTCTGTGCTCATGAGCTACGACTTTTTTAATTTTCATTTCAATTTTATTCCAGCAAAGTCACAAGTCATAATCATTGCTAGATGCTCATTAGTAATGCAAAAAAATATTGCGAAAGTGGAATCGTATCTAGGACTGCCTCTAGGATACCTACCATAGGAGTCCATTGAGAAAAGCTAATCTGCAAGACAGAAAGAGAGCATAGGGTTGGATAAAAAGAGAATAAGAAGAAGGAGGAGGGAGGATGACGAGCATTGAAAAAGGACTCAGCTTACGCCTGGCGTTTGTTACCATAGCGAGCTGAAACAACACCAATTTGCCTTCGCGAGCGAGCAGGAACGACAAATCTTTGGCACGTACGATAATCCTTACACCCCGTGACGTAATGTAGACCGACCGTACCATTTTGCATTCCAGCTTTCAAGAAAACATAGCTGAGCATCCCCAAGCAACGTTTATTCTTGTGATTATGCTGAAGCCTTTTATAGCAGATGAATTTATAGAAGATGATTTTATAGAAGATGATGTAGCGAGAGAGAGAAAGAGAGAGAGAGAGAGGGCAGGAGGGAGCTAGGGCATGACTGGTCGGAATGCAATTTTCGGATTCACCACAGCAAAGTCCCTGTAAACGAATGCATAGATTTGGATAAGCTGGGCACATTCTCGCTGTATTTTCCAGTCGAAAGACCCAGGCAAACTATATAAATCCTAAAGCTACGAGGTGCATTAGCGCATTAGTGCATTCTTAGCCAGCTGGTGTTGCATTCTAAGCCGTCTAATTTCTTTTAATTTATCTGAGCATTTTGCCCTTTCTGCTGACACGATGTAGAATTTTCTCAGGGTGGCCGAAAACTTGCAGCTTTTGTCGTATATGTTTCCGTCATTTAGATGTTCGAATAATAAGTATTATAGTTACCGTAAATCTGAAAGATTCAGAACCAGCTACAGTCTAAAGTCTGGTATCATCTTGGAACACTTAGTATTATTGATGAAGCTAGGAAACCGCTAGAGGCTGGCTTTCTTTTTTTCCGATCGGAGGGCTCCTCTGATAAGGAAATAATGGGGACTGAATGAGTCGCGATGAAACGCGTTGGAGTAAAAAATCGCATCAATATGTATCCTCCTTCTTGCCGGGCAGTAAGCTGAGTTTTCTACATCTGAACGTTTATGAAACCGACGAGGTTCCCTTCCTTCCGTTTTTACGTACTTCCCTTCTTTTGACTTTTTTCTTGGTTTCGATTAAACAACCCTATTTCTAACCTCTGAAATGTATCGGAATCATTGAACAAGAGGGTACATATCACCCTATTGGTAGGAGTATTTAAACTCGTGACGAAAGTTAATGCCGTAAATGCTGAATAAACTGAATTCTGATTGACAACCAACTGAAAGAAAGCGATTTTGCTTGCTGCATTTCGAATGTATCTGTAAGCCCGGTATAATGAGACATCCAGACCCCAAGAGTTACGAGGTAATTGCTAAGGAGGCAAGAGATGTGTTGGAGCAAATATCGAGGAAACGTCATTAGTCATTGTTTCATTAGTCGTCAGTGGACCCACAGTGATTTCGTCGATGTATAAATGGAACGCCGATGGAATAAAAAGAACAGAAGAAAAAAGGTCGAAATGTAAAAGATGAAGGAGCGATAGAAACATTTTGTTATTTAATTTGTATAAGCAAGAAAATACTGGGCGTTTTTCGTGCGATCGGTTTCGCGCCCGACGTCGCGCTCAGCCATTTCAGTACGGTAGGTAAATGATGTCGGAGGTGGAAGCGACGGTTCACCTCGTCATAAACGGTTCTCGTGGTAAATAAAGCTTAGAACGAATGGTCGGGGCGCCGCGATTCAGTCTCGAATATTTAAGCTCGCACTAGCATGCTAGGAGAGAGCCGTAACGCGGCAGTGACGCTAGGTTTGCAGCGACCGCTCAAGTATTTCGCTCCCTCGTAAAACGATCAAGACGGATATAACGCTCGAGTTCTGGGCGGGCGAGGGGATAGAGGATACCGCCAAGCTGTCAGAAACAATGGAGGCTCGCTTTAGCGACAAAATAGCAAGGCCTTTAACGAGAGCGACAACGAGCTCGCACCGACACAAGTCTCACTCAAAACAAAGGGCTCTCTCGCTTCCACCAATACCTTAGACACCGGCAAGGACTTTGTGCCGATACAGGTTACGAGTCGATGCAAGACGCTCTTATACGCAGGGTGCGTGCGCGTGAGCGAGACGCATGTCACTTACGTGACTTCTGATTTTTTGACAAAGGACAGTGAGGCTGCCTCTGTCGCCGTGCTACGCACTCCAGAAGTGCCTTCCTCCACATACATATGTATTCATATTCCATCAATAACACGGATCTAATTAAAGCGAAACAGGGATCTAATTAGAAATGCACCGCGATTCCAAGGTCGTGGCGTTTGGGACATCTGGCTTTGTTTACATTTTGTCACTGTTCAACTGACGAAGAATGCGATCGTCTTAGACTTGACGCACGTTAAAAAAAGCATGAGCACCATAAGAGATTGTTATGAAGAATATAATATACCAACACATTTACGTATAGAGAGGCAAAACAAAATAGACTAGATAAGCATATGTGACAGTGAAACCTGGCTTATTTTTAGCTTAACTTCACCCAGCTTACATGGGTAAGTGGAGGGGCAAAAGTCTTAACGTTTTTGTTTGTCAAAGCAACGAGAGAGAGAGAGAGAGAGAGAGAGAGAGAGAGAGAGAGAGAGAGAGAAATGGAAACGTCGTGACCGTTTCTTGTATCTGATTGGTCCTTCAAATAACTTACGTCTGCGCATTAGGTAAGCTAGATGAGGTTGCACTGCACTAAGAAAAGGCTTTTTATGGTATACCTGAGAAAACTCTCGAAAACAGTCCAAATATATTGAATACGTGTAGCAATGTCTTATTTTCAAGATTTAAAGCATCGCCGTGTATGAGAATTGGCGTCGATGTTTGAAAGGCAGCTACTGAAAAATTGGATTATCCCTTGACTAGGATGCATGGGCTGCAACGGCGAAAGTCCGGAAATGAGGCCGCGTCTTCTGATTGGTCGAGCCAAGAGGAAATCGCCTCGAGATTGGTTATTATTAATCGGCTAACAAGATTATGAGATACCAATCGTCGAGGGCAGGAGTTTTCAATCATCTTCGTTACCGAGTCTTCGACGACTCGGTGATTTGTTTGCAGCGCGGTGTGGAAAATTGATTGACTTTCAAGGCGAATACACGCGTCGGGGCGCCCAGATTCGGGTTTCCCTTTAGGCGCAACTAGGTAAATGAAGACGCTCCGTTCAATTTCGAGTGGTGCTTGGTCTCTGGGCCTTGGCTCTTCCTCTTCCTACCGCGCGCCACGTGGGTAGCCTCTGTCAGCGTGCCTCAAGGAGCGATCCCTCGGGCTCCGGCGCCCACCGAGACTGGGATGGCAACAAATTGAAATATGCGTTTTCGCGAGCGGCCGAACTCAGCGAGGGTACCAGGAGGCACCTGGAGCGCGCAGATAAGAACCGACGTGGTAATCCTCGACGCAATATAAGTTAGCGTAGTAGACGTTACGTATTACGTTAGCGTTAAAGCGTTAGCTGTAGCGAACGAGCCCGGGACGCCTAAAGGGTGCATACGCTTAAGTGCGCCGTTGGGGATGACTCCCGTTGAAGGCGGTACAAATGGCTTCCGCTTAAAACGCACGTCTTCCAAATATTACAAAAATCAACTGCATTACTCAAATTTGAAAAATTAACTGCCATGGCCACGTGAAAATTTCCAAGAATCGACTTATTGTCAAGCCCCCGCAGGATCTCGCGAGTTCGCAATACACTTGCAACATATGAATTTTGCCGTGTTATCCGCTATACCGTCGCAGACACTTTTCGCCGATATGTTTCTTTTAATTTTGAATAATCTATTGGTTCGCTAACGATGAAATCTATTTTTTGTTTAAGGAGCCAATTCTCGAGCCTCGACCTTTTATACAATTCCCAAGGAAGAAGGAATGTCAACGGAAGCACAACATACCGTAAGCACAATACCGTATTATATTTGTCTTTAGGAATATCGATACCAACGACATTTTTAATTGGATATGTTGCTATAGTCACATTACGCAAGAAGAATGAAATGACATTCGTTGTATTGTTATAGAGAATATTATATGCGAAAGGCTCGAAATCTAAGTCAAGAGCCAAGTCCATAGAATGACAATGGCGGCACTCATGAATCCTGCCCTTTTTGACAAGAAAAGCGAAAGAACGAATGATAGGAGAAGTTTAATTCGACTCGAGCGTGTGACCCCCCAACACCCGTGTTCTCAGGCCAGATACAAATGAATATCAATTTCAATTAAATTCAAACTCAAAGTACTTCTTGGCTTCTTCACTTTCTCACGTTTTAACGGCTTCTTGTTCCTTGCGTCTTCGCTGCGCTTGCGGTTCCATTGATGCACAGTCGGTGCAATGTGCATCTCGTTGCATCTCGTTGCATCTCTTTGGGATTCCGAGTAATGCGAACAATTCCATTTTGAGAGTCGCACATTGATCGCCAGCCCGGCTCTCACATAATGGTCGTTAGCTGATACGTAACAATTACTTTTGGTCGTTAATCATGCGCAGGGTGCACGTGATAACAAATGCGGGAGTGTTTAAGTGCGTGGTACACGTCGCGAGCAGAGCTGACATTTCCGTCTGGGGTGACAATCACAATGATGTCGCGTATCCTTTGTACCTGCTAATTAGTTTCCTACCCTCCAAAGTCCCCGCAGGTTTCCAGGTTGCGGGGTTGCCGGGTTGCCGGGTTGCCAGGTTGCCAGGTTGTCAGGTTTTCACTCCAGCACAACGGTTTGCTGTTCGTCGCTAGTGAATCAACTACTGTTTCTTTGCTCCTTTGCTCCTTTACTCCTAGGCACTTGGCATTTGCCATTTTCAAGTTTCGTGGGTTCTCTTTTTTTTTGGGCAACTCCAGACGGGATGTTCTTTAGGTCTTAAGAACATTTTAAATGATTGAATTTAACCCATTTGATACAATGAAAACGTATCAGGTGATTGGTGGATCCACGTATTTCAGATTTTAGATTTTTAAATTTTCCAAAAATTTACCCCAAACGTCCCAGAAGTAATAAGAATATAATAATTTGTTTTGATATTTTTTATTAATATTATATGTCATATATTACAATGACTTGTACAATGGACTGCCCCTCCATTTTACTGTATAGGTTCATGTAAAATTGACTAATTATTAATATACGAGTGCCTGTAACCGTACGAGAGGTCTGTAATGATCGGAACTGCGATCCAATGATCTGTTGATCCATGTCACGCGTCCGTTGATCGCGACCGGCCTTGAACGTGAAGCCGTTTACCGAATTCCGGGCAGATGAATAAATTTCGGAATTTAATATCCGAAGGGCCGGGAGCAGGTCACGGTAATAACGTCTAAAAGCCCCCAAGGACTGTGACTCTCCCGCCTCTCGCGGCACCCTGTTTTTCCTATCAGATCGGAATGGGAAATCAGCCAGTCAGCCAATCAGCCAGCACATACCTCATATCTTCCGCACTCTCGTTCAAGTAAAACATCGCGCTAAGGTTTACCTATACATATATTCCAACAAGATTATTGATGAGCCTCACGATAGATAAGATGGGAAGGAATCACTGCTGGTGCAATTACGAAATGGCTGTTATGACGCTTTCCTCTGTTCACTCGTCCTCCCTTCCCGATCCATCATCCTTCTGTTCCTCCTGTCAGAAGGCAGAAACGTGTCAACGCCACTTTTCGCCGGATAAATTTGATTAACAAGTAACGTGGCTGATAATAAATCGCTGCCTTCAATTATTAACATGGTTGCAGCCCGCTACTTCTTATACGATTAGTTCTCGTACTCTTCTATCTATCTACCTATAGCTAGAAAAAAGCTAGTTCAAGTTGCAAGGGAAGCTGCCAGAGTTGAAAATTTAGCACCGATTTCATTCTATTTATTGTACATAATGACATTGAGGTTGACATTAAGATTATGACATAGGGGAACTCGACTGAGTTTCTCCTCGAACATTAGTTTAAGCCCCAGATTGTCATTTATGTCCAAAAATAATGACTTTCGGTTTAAAATGGTGCGAAAAGAAAACCTTAGTTTGAATTTAAAAATTATATTTTCGAGGGAAAATAATTCGAGTAATTTTCGGCCTGAAGACCCTAATTAATGATTGCGGTAGGATCTCCGGGTACGATTCGTTTTGGGTTATTCAGGTCTAAATCTGTGTTTACCCGCTTTTGATAAACCCAGCATTGGCCTCAAAGTTTTGCCTGTAGGATCTCGTAGGCTGAAACTAGCGTTAAACTTCGGTCGGCAGCCTGAAACAACAAAGGAACGGAGGTTGCACAGGTTCAACCTGGTGCTGGATTTTCAATTTGGCTGTTAGAATAGGCGATCACGAGCAAGTCATCGCAATAGGCAGAGGAGGGTAGCGAGCAAGAAGGGCCGGTGGCTCCTCATGAACTTGAATGGTGAAATTGATGTGGTACGTTTTCTGGGGCAGAGGGGGAAGGGCGGTGTAATTATCTCCATATCACGCAAAGTCGCTCGCTCGGAGCCAGATTACACGAAGAACGAAGAAGATTTACAACCCCTAAATCACAGGCAGGTAGACGTCGTATACTTTTTCCCATGTACCTCCGTTCCTCTCTCCGAACTCGTGAGGCTGGCATTTACCACTTTACAGTTAGAAATATTAATTTTCTAGGCTCGGACGTCGCGCGCGTGGGACGTTTATCATCGTCTCTGGTCCCTGGTCCCTGGCCTCCGATTCGCTGTCCTACATTACTCAGGATTATTAACTCCCGAGTAGTGCGTGACTGACTGAGTGACGCGAATTTATTCACTCACTCATTCTTATTCGCGACCCTTCTTGGCCTAATATTGGCTTGACAAAACGTAATAGTTTTTCATTTTCACACTTTTTATCATTGCACCGAACATTCAAGTTCTCTCGCAATTTTTCAACAAAATTTATTACAGCGTTATTTCTTTTCAGTATGTTAGTTTCTTGCGAACCAGCTGTCGTTACGTGCCGCCTAAAACATAAGCACAACAGTAGTCTTTCGACAGTATGGGCAAGTATGGAAAGAGCCTTTGGATCAACGGGAAATACGTTATCAGAGTATTGAAATTCGAGAAGAAAAAAGCGATAGTACAATGAGCCACCATGATCAGCCGGGAGCTTTTTGAACATTAAGCCGCGACCTAACTCTTGTCAAACCAGGGAATTCGCGTAATGCAACGGTAACTCATCGAGCAAATTGAACGCGAAATAATCGATAAAGTCCAACGGGAATTGCAGCTTCTCCTATCGAATAGACTGGTAAATGCGACCTCGCAATCCCGGCTCTCCCAGTGTCGTGACGCGTCTCCTCCCGCTTCGTGTTCAGACTGTCCTGTCGCTTTGTGCCGTGCTGGGCCGTGCTGGGCCGTGCTGGCCCGTGCCACGATGCAATATGGTCGGGCGCGATACGATGTGACAGAGTATCGTTTCCTATTTAATCGAGTGAACGTCTTCCCAATGGATTCTGTAATCTGAGAATTGGTCCTTACCGATACCGGAATATTCCCATCGATTGAGTGCAGAATTTAAATTCATATTCAATTTTCATATTACTATTAGAACTTTTAATTATTACGATACGAAGCGGAGCTCGATCGTTAGTATTCCGCGTCTCAGTGGTCCGTACGAAATATTATTTAAAAGCGATGACAATTAACAGATATCAGTTATGTGAAATCTATTATTACAACGAGCGCACGCAGTAGTCAGCTCTTCTGGTCTATTGCCATTCTGGATGACTGAGTGCTTCCTTGCGAAATTTTAATGAGGCATGGCGATCACGTACAATTGCATGATAAACATTGACTAAATATTTGGCCCCCATACAAGCGGAAAGGGCCCTAATAAATAAAGTGAAACTAAGAAACGAAGAGAATGTTTTGGCTAGGATTTCAATGGCGTCACAACTGTGACCTATCATGTTGAATTCGCACTCAGTCCATGACATTACGTAACCAGAGAAAGGCAGAATAATCGGGTTTGAAGCTCAGAGCTATTTAGAAAATGGTTGAATAAATATTTAAAAGGTCACTGCGTGCCGCATTAATTAGGTCATCTCGCGCGTGTCTCTAAGTATTTCACGGGAAGTACACTGACCTAATAGCAGGATGAATGCTAGTAGCCAACATCGTTATTGAACTCAACCCAAAAGCCAAACAGCCGCTCGTACGTTAGCTCATAGCTACATGAAATTATTCTTCTCGCTTTTTAATTTGGAAATTAGAAAACGCTGAAAAATGTTAGGTTTCGTTAGGATAAGTTGAGGACTCCGTCATAACGGAGGCAGTGGGCAATGGGCAATGGGCAATGGGCAGTAGCCAGTGGCCAGTGGGCAGTAAGCAGCCAGCAAGAGTGCACACTTTGTTGATTATATACGCTACTTTAAAAAAATGTAGGTATCTCGAGAGATAGCAGGTTTATAATGTTGATTTGAAAATTTGAGAAGTGAAGTAATGTTTCAGTGAAATTAACTTTCACCGGTAGGAGCAACGTAGTATCCTCGTTAATACGTGTATACATATATGTATAAATACAAGCCATATGCCAGATAGCACCGCCAGATTTTTGGAACCCACCGGAACGAGCGCATCCCGTTGCCTTCGGTATCGATGAACTCTAAGGATATATCAGGACATGTTAAAAAATTCCACCTGTTTGGACCATTGTCTTAGACTTTTACCGTCAGGTTCTTTTCGGTTTTAACTGAAACGTATTATATGTCTGCTTTGATGGTTACCAAGGCAAGTCGAGAAGTGACAATTCTTCATGTTCTCTTTTTTTCCAAGGAGTGATGGGAACAGAGGTGACGTTTGTGGTGGTGGTGGTGGTGGTGGTGGTGGAGGCGGCAGTGCCGGGTGAACGGAAGATGGCTAAATCGAAAGGGGGTCGAGGGAAGCAAATCGTCAGAGTGGGTTAGGTAGCGTGTCAGAGGGTCAGGATGAGGGTAAGGGTGATAGCGAGGCTGAGGGTGCGGTCGTGGATGTCTGGATGTAAGTATTGGGGTGGGGTGGAGGGTGGAGGGGGGTCTAGGCGAGGGTGAGAGTGACGCGGTGTAAGAGGTCCGAGGGTTAGACAGTTCTTGCACTGTCAATAACAGTCCCCCGGGGCGTGATAGATTGGCCCACCCTCGCCATCCAGCCGCCATTTATCTAGTTTTTGTCCCAGGCTTTCGTTTGGTGGGCACCGCGCGGTCGATCGAGAGTGTTTACTGTCCGTTTCTTTGGCAAAGACGAGGACAGGAGGACAGGAGGACGAAGAGACCTAACTGGCTGCTTGGCCCGCTGACTGGCTGACTGCCTGACCGTTTAGCTTCGGCCAGGATTGAGAGGAGGCTAGGAGGAGCGGTTGTCCTGGTTGTCTCGTACATCGAGATTTACTTGATCAAATCGAGAGAAAAAGGGATCAGCCGAAAAGTCTACCATCCCGGAATACAGGAACATTTTTAAGGAGAAGAGATGCTGAGGCATCGCGACGATTGTTTGGCTGATTGTTTTAGTAGCGCTACGTCACTGCGATGCAAGTCGAGTATAATTCGACTATAACATTTTGAAGATATTTAAAAAATCCTGACTCTCTCGAAACCCCGCAATCATTCTCACTACAGTCAAACTTTTAACTTTTTATACCGCTTCTTTCCCATCGGAACTTCTGATTTATATAGAATTAAAGATTGATGCTTTTTACGGTTCATAATTGACCTGTCAATCAAAGGCAGCCTGCGCGACCCTCTACGGCCCTAAATGCCTTTTAGGCATTCCGCACTCTCGCCAGAGAAAATGTCGATTGAAAAAGTTTCACCACTTTGACTCGATAGCGCGTACGGTGGAAAGCGCGAAACAAAAACTTGGATCGAACTTTCCGGACGATTTGATCGAAGCCAGCATACTGGCTATGGGGAGGAGTGTGGGCGCTTTAAGACTTTAAGAGTAACCTCAATTATTTTTAATTAGTCCTCATGACTAGGGCCAGGTCAGCTCTCGAGCACCCTGTTTTCCCAAGTCTTGCACTGCTGGCTCTGTTGCCTTGGATTAATAAAAGTTAACGAGCACCTACAGCCACTAATACTGGGGCGCTGCTCTGCTATTGCCTATTTCCCTCGAAAAACCCCAATCGCCGTTTCCGAGGGATTGAATTTGAGACAGGTACTTTGGCCAATTTCGACAGACCCGGCTAATTCAGTGGACGAGGAATATTTAGTCTAACAATTCTCTCTAGACTTGTATTCCGTAGGCCGGTCCTCTGCAATAATTTGGACTATCTTAACACTTTTAATGATATATTTTTCTATATCTTGTTCTTTATATTTTGGTAAGCTGCAGCATTTACCTCGGGGAAGGCGGATCTGATAGGAGCTACAATTTGCAGAAGGTAAAACGTCTCTTGGTTAACGGTCTAATAAATACTAGGGCAGCATCGCGTAAATTCGTGTATGTAATAGAGGCCGATGTAACTAATTGTGAGATGGTCGCCAATTGATCACGTATCCATGTGCCTAGGTAGCTACGTATCTACTTTGTCAAGTTATTAGTTCAGGATTGTGATCAGGATTACAGGTTTAAAAGAATAAGGTATAGCGATGGCTCTTCTGATTGTGAGTTTTTATCTATATGTATAATTCTCATGCATGACCGACACTATAGCAATCTAGCATATTCTAGCAGTCCAGCAGTCTACCTTGTCGATGATTCGAGGCAATATGTGCCGACAGCGTCAAACATCTGGCCGAATACGTACCTGGAACATAGAAGAATTTTTCGAATATGTTATTAATGCGTATCCTATGAAAGACGTTACAGGAGTGGACACGCACGTGCGACGTGCACGAGCCACCGAAAACAAGAAGGAGAGGTAAGGTTCTACAGTTAAGCGCTCTAATTAAACTTCCGATTGCCCAGCAAAAGAGCGAGCCATGTATATTGTAATTATTGTAATTAATAATTTTTCAAAATTAATTATCACTCGAGCGGTTCGTGATGGCCGCTATGGGGCGTGGGGTGGTACGCGAAGAGGTGTGAGGAAATGCCAGAGCGCGCGGCCGTGCGGCACATAACTAGCTGCTTGATTGATGGGGTTCCATTATAAATGCGTTTGAAAATTAATTGCCTTGCCGGCTCTCGGTTACAAATAGCAAAGGCCGATGAATACGTAATTTCGAGTTTGCATACGAACGTGCCAAGTGTGTGTGTGGGTGGGTGGGTGCCCAGGAAATATTTGACAAAACCTGTGCGTACTTATCTGGAACCGTTCGAATCTCGGCCCTGAAAAGTCTCGCATCATGGCTGTCGATGCTCCGTTCCTATAAACTGTAGCCTGTGCCAACAAGAGTGACAATATAATAGGAACAGCTGTAACCACGCAATGACGCAACTAGGAGAGAAGACGAATATTCGGGAGAGCGGCAAGTCGAAAAGATAAAAGGGAAAAGTCTGCAGCTCAGCGCCAGAGGGACTGCAGAAGCTTCTAACCATAAACGGTTTTTTCAACTGGGAGAGCACAAAACTGCCTAACCACCGAATTCCATTGCCCTCGTTGCTTCGCATTGATTCGTCCGATTCGCAAGCACACCTCCCCGCAGCCCTCCTGCGTAATATGTTCCCACGGGGCCTCCGGTAGCCTCAGCTCCCAATAAATCGTTCTCCCGTTCCTCCCCCTATCCTCCCAACAACCCACCGGCGAGACCTAACTCGATTTCCGCCAAACTATTTGCCAGCATGTCCATTCGATGGATCGCTCCGTGTTTTCTTCCTCATTCGCTCCTTCAGCCTCATTGTCACACTCGGCGACGAAAGAGTCCGTCGAAAATGAAAAACAGTGAAAAACAGTTGAAATCGAAGAGTTGTGCTTAACGAACTCGCATCATTCGATAAATCGATAGATTCGTTTTAAAAAATCGAAATCTCAATTTTGTCCCAATGTCAATTTCCTTGTTGCCTTTGAATTCCGGGTCTCTGGACCTTAAAGATGCTGCCTACTGATCCGGTTGGAACTGAGAGAAAGGCAAAGAGACCGGGGAGCGTTCCAGTAGCGTCCTTCGGGTAATCCGGCCGATTATGCTGTGTTTAAATATTTATCCAGCTACATCAGGGAAACATGAGTCCTCTGTATGCACGGCAGCGCAGCACGTGGGGTAGGCAGCCCTTTTACACCCTGGACTCCCACGCGCCAGCATTCTGGTCCTCATGGGAGGGTGGTGGTCACTAGGCTCGTTTCGTCTTTATCGCAATCTATAAGAGAAAAAAACTGCCAGCCCCATGTACAGTTATGCCATTGCTCTCAAAATTTGATAAATGTCATTGAACTATTAATTCCCGTAGGACTAATTTCATCCTGTTCTTCTGTAGACAACAACGAACTGCGATGCAGTTCATTGCAGATCTTCATGTTGATTATATCGCGAAGTGGGAGAACGAAAGCAGCCGAATAATATTGTAATTAAACTAATTCTCAAGCTGAAAGTATTCATTGCCGAATGTCTTAGCCGTCTTAAAAGAAAGTGTCGAGTTGCATTTCGAAACGCAAAGGGCAGCCATTTCCTCCGACCTTTTCTTGCAATCTACATGCATATATCTAGCGCCGTGCTACCAGAAGCCTCCAAAAGAACGGACGACAAGCAGTCGGGCAGGGAAACTGGTAACTAGGAAACTGCTAGAGGAACAAAGACGTGGGAAGGCGGAACTCTGACATATACTGAAAGAAGAGCAGCAACAGCGAGTCGAGTCGAGTCGGGCTTTGGCCGTAGCTATTCATGAAGGTCCGCCCTCTGGATTAGCATGTGAAAGAACGTTTCGCGCGACGCTTTCTACTCTTCAGTCGAACTTCTCCAACTTCTCGAAGCTCTCAAAGATCCTGCAGTACCGTCCACCGACTAAAGACTTTTCCATATTTTTCATGAAAAATAGCAAACGTCGACAAAGAACATTTAACGTCAGATGGGTTAACGCAGGGTAACGAAGGGTAACGCAGAAATTCATGTGTTCGCAACTAGCGGTTGACGGATTTCTCGACTATGAGAAGGAAAATCGGAATCCTAATTGCTTGACAAGTTTATACGTATCCAACGTAAATGGCACAAGAGGACTAAATCACTAACTGCATGGGCATTATCAGTTAATGTTATCAGGCGTAGGGGATAAAGTGACATGCAAGATTCTGACACACGATCGCAAATCTGAATTCTCGTTCTGTAATCTTTTCTTGAACCATTATCGCCCCATATTGATAAAAGTGATAATGGCAGTGGTATAACACTGCGCTTCGTTTCCTCGCGATTTCTCCCATGTTCGCCTCGTCTTAATCCCTCATCGGTCTAACGAGAGCAACTGGAAAGGAGGGCGTGAGGTGGACGCAGCCGGAAATGGTCAGGACGATCCGGAAGAGCCGGTTGGAGACGACTACGAGCCCATCCCGATTCGGGTAAGTGCAAAAGAGGAATCTCGGCTATTAATTTCGAACGATAGGCAAGTCTTTCCTCGCCCGTTCCTCCAGTTGATCGCCTCTGTTCCCCAAGAACATTGAGAATCGCTTATTTCGCCAGCGTACCAAGATATTGTTTCTCTAAGGGAATCGACTTTTAGATGCCAAAAAAATAAAGGAAAAAGATGAAGAAAAGGATGTCGAAAGCTGAAAACTGGAACGAAAATCTCCGAGAGCTTGGCTTCAAAATTACCGAATAAGCTGGCCTTGTTCTCAAAATTGAAATAAAAGCAAAGAGGTATCTTGAATATCCATCCAATGAATAGGAATGATCCATCTTCTAGTATCTTTGCCATCCGGGTGCGATCCAATGATCTGGAACACCCCGAATGAAGTGCATCGGTTGGCCTCCTCCTCCTCCTCCTTCTGTCCTCTGTCTCACCTCCACCTGCTCAAATTTTCCAGGCGGCCCACTAAAATCCTCGGTAGTGGGATTCTGGATTCATCGGCAACCAACGTACATCTGACGCGCCTTTGACTTTCTTTCCCTCGCGCTGGTGTATCAATATGCATTAGATAGCTCTGCTCGTCTTTTCAATTCATCGAATCCTCATCCTCTTCCTCGTGCCCCTCTTCCGATGCTGCCGGCTTAACATTTCCGCTTTCTTTGTTCGCGACTGTATTCACGCGAAACGCGACGCAACCAACTTTGTTTTTTCTTGTATTTTGATCCAGTGCCTCCTTCTTCTATCTGCTTTTCGTTCCCAATTTACTTTAACGATGATTAACAAGATCAGTCACTGATGCAGGTGAACAAAAAAAAAAGTATAAAACGAAGACGCCGCTTGCAAATGGCCGAGCGCTTCGATTGCGAATTGCTCACTGATTTCTTCTGACTTTGGAAATTCAACGAAAACGAAAGTACCCCGAGCCTTCCTCAACGAGCACTCCTCAACCCTCCTGATTGAAAGCTATCTCGGTCTTATCACTGTGGGATGAATAGCGCACCAGAAGAACCAGAAGACCTTGGCTTCGTAGTCCGTGTCTCATTAATATGGATTAGACGACACGGAGGAAACTTCATCTTAGTGGCTCATTGTACGTTCGAGCCTCACTCGCTCGCGTTTCTCCTCGATACGCATTTACGCGATCAAAACGACCATTGAAGCGATCGTCCTTCTGCCATACCTATTTCGACACCATCATCGTCCTGGATTACGTTCATGGACTATGACCCTTAGGCGCGCAATTTTCAGCAGACACAAGAATTTCATTACTTTAACGAGTAGAGAAATGATGAAAATGAACCCATGTGAAACAAATATGGATTGTACACAAATTATATATGTTCTCGTATATATTCGTTAAGCTATCGCCTCGTCCGATAGATTCCGTCAGAGCTCTCGTTTTGGTGGAGTTGGGCCTGTTCCACCCCAACTCCCAGTTTATACCGGCTCGTCAGTTCCCGGTGGAAAAAGAATTGGCTGGCGCCCGCCTGGCTTGCGGATGCGTGAGCGAAGGGTGGACGGCCGAAGGTAACGTAGCTTGGTTCTCGAAGATAGTTCGCTCTCGGATGTTTTGCTATCGGTGTCGAGTCAAGGAAAAGAATTACGTTACAATATATATATATATATATAAAGAGGGGAAAAAATTGCAACAGTTAAATGAATGTGAAAAGCAACAGATCAAAGATGCTCACGCGAGAGATGAACGCCAAGAATCGCCGCACTCTACTCACACAGCAGTCTTGTGCTTCTCATAAGTAGGAAGTGCCAAGTGTTAAAATTTGAATGTCCAGCGTGAATGAAGAAAGATTCTTGAGTCACATTTTCGTATTATGACTACCGACGAAATTTCTCTAAAAGATTTTGATCAACTGAGAAATCGTTGCGATCTGTCTTGCAACGACGAATAAAAAAGTGCGACAGTTTACGACTAAGAGAATTCTCTCTTCGATCCTTCTCTCCCCTCTTTCCCCTACGGTACCTCCTCCTGTCTTTGGTCCACCTCGACCACTCCGCGACCCTCATTACTTACGTTAGCTTCCGACAGGGATTCTTCTACGTCGAGAGAGTAGCGCACGGAAAAAACAGGCAGATTAAGCTATCAGAAGACGCTCAAGCAGCCAGTAGCTGCCTGCTTGCCAGCTTGGCTACTTCCACATCCTGATATACCTATATTCCCGCAGGAGATTCCCGTTAGGATTCCAGAGGCAATCGCTTTATCTATCTAGTCGGGAGATGGCTCGTGTCGACCTGGTGCAGTGATACTCGATAGAGGATATCTACCTCTCGCGTCTTTCACGTTTCTCCCTCGTGAGAGGATGCCCTAGGGAGATTGCTGGATACTGAAGGAAGGAAGGAAAAGGAGAGAAAGAGAGAGAGAGAGAGAGAGGGAGAGAGAGGGGGGGGGGGCAAGTAAGGTGCGAGATACGAGACCCGAAAGTAATATAGAGGGTGAAATTTCAAAGTAGACCATGGCGAATTTGCACCATCCTGTTCCTCCATCTGCAGTCTCTTTTTATACCATAGCTTCTTCATATTTTCATTATTCTCGTCCAGCCGCTGATTTTAGGGAATATTTCTGCCATGCGACGGGACTGAGCCTGGTAAATTGCATGCGTGTTTAAGAATCGATACGGAAAGAATGAGAGTAGTACCGACCCATAGGCATCAGGGAGAGGGTTGGAAAAATAATGGAACACACGCATCTATGGACACCTGCACGAGAACCATAACGGCCGCAAACGCGTCAACTCAATTTCCAAATTTCTTTGTTGCCAAATGCCAGAAGCACTTTTCACTTTCGCGACTTAAAACCCGTTTGCAGCTTGCCAGTCAGATCGATGATTGCCAGTTCAGCTTAAAGAAAGTGGCAAAAAATGTTGGCTAGCGCGGCCTCCTAACTCTCCATTACTCTCGTATCACCTTCAATCTATAATTGCTGATCAATTGATGATCTCACATGTAACCTTTTCTCTCTCACTGCTTCTTCCAATATTCTTCGTACAAAGTTCTACAAATGCTAAGTCTAGAATAATAATAACGCGAATCGTGTCCACGGCCTCCAAGAGGAAGTGACAGTGTGTTTATCAGGATGTTTTGTATCCATAGAAATTTGGTCGGGCAAATTGCAGAGGAAATTGAGTCGATAACGAATGATAATGATGCTCCCGAGCGACATTTTATCACTGCTGTTTTGGCCATCTTTTATCACTGTTTATCAACCCAACGAAACGGAACGATGTAGAGTATAGGATACGAGGCCTCGTGATAGTAGGATGCATTGCGATACGGTACCAAACGAAACGCGACGCGACGGAACGCAAGCGAACCAAGCCGCGTTTACATTGCCGCTAAACAGATACGGGCAGTTGAGTTGCTCGTAACGTGGAATGCATTTACGCGCCATATCGTGCGTCACGCCTCATGAATCCTGCTCCCGTAACGCGATCAGAAGACGACCGAAGGCACCGGAAGTTACGTGCCAGATCGATCGTCCAATCCAAATCTCTCTATTCTTCTACGTTGCGCTTTCCCTTATCAAATTTGTCTACGCTGGTTCCGAGATGCACCAAGTCAAACTGGATGAACGAAGGCGCCCTAATGATGCCAGTCTTAGCTGAAAGGAGCGTATTACCAAGTGGACGTCCCGACGTCCCGACGTCCCGAGAGATGATGGTCGCTCGGAGTACAAGGGCCGTAACAGTGCCGCTGTGTTCGATGTCGACGCATCGTCTGGCAACCTGCCCGGACATACACGGACATACACGGTCCTTCCTACGTGACAAGCTTGTTAAATTTATCGAAAGCGTCAAATTAGGGGAGAACCAACAGCCAGCCCACTTCGACCGTTCGACGTCGCTTCCACTCCGTCTCGAGCACATATCTAGCCCATCTCTCTCCCTGGACTGTCAAACCAATACCCCCCCAACAATCCTTACGATGTATTCGCCAAGGCTCAACCATCATATCTGGCAACGCAACACGGCGGAATTACTGGAATGCGCAATCTTTTTATGTGAAGCTGAGAATGAACGTTTTTCAATTGAACCACCGTAAGCATTCTAAAGAGAATTTAGGATTTTCCTCTCGATTATAGATTTGCTTATCTATTATCGTAAAAGGCATTAAAACGTAAAGTTTGAGCTTGTAACGTGTCAAGGAGCGTCAGAACGTAGAAACGAGTCATCCTTCGTCATAGGAGCTGATATACATATATTCATAATATTATTTTGGAGGATTCCAAGTTTTCTTTCTTACCTAGTTCAATTTATCCAGCCGCCGCCGCCGCTGCTGCTGCTGCTGGCTCCCTAACCCCAAGGGCATATCGAGTCTACGTTATTTTATCACCGTTATCGGCAACACCTTAAAAAAGAGAGCCAGCCCTCGGTAGGTATATTATCAGATTCGAAGCCACCTTACCCAAGATAATACTTCTTTTATATCCATATAACGTTCTCCGCCTTGCCTCGCCATACTCTTCATCGGTCTTCGTATGTGAATCATCAGTTTTGCTATCAAGCTAAGCTTATACATATACAACTGGCTGATTCGCTCTCCACGTATCTCTTAACTTGCACCCGTCCCTTTCTCTCTCTCTCTCGATCGATCGAACTCATCGAATATATCCAGAGTATCCAGAAGGGATATATCGTCCTTATCGTCCGTATCATCCTCATGATCCATAGCGGTTCCCTGGCACGCCTTGGCACTCCTTGGCACTCACTTGGTATTTGACTTTGACAGAAGCTCTTCTTCATTCTCGTTCTCCGTCTCTCTCAATTTCTCGGTGGAGTCCATCAGCGCTATTCCGTTACAGTAGCGACTGGCATGAAATATTACTTGATGAGGTTTACGGATAACGGTGCCCCGAGAGGAACCGCCGCAGTCGCAGTCGTTTCATGGTGAATGCGTCTCTAGGGCTTATACGTCCTTCTCGCCGATTGGCAAGATATTCGATATTCGATATTCAAAAGCTTCATGGGGAAGTGCGTCAAAAGCATCGCAAGTTCCTGGCTATATTTTTGGAGGCCTGGAGAGTCGAGTTTATGGAAGAGGCCCCGAGGCGTTCGACACCGTGCAAGCCTTGTGCAGAAGTTCATCAATCATCGAGGAAATAAGTAATTTTTCTCGGCCTTGCAAAACGAGAGGAATGTGAAGATCTCTGCGAAACCGCTCGAAACTCGAAAGAGTCAAAAGAATTGGAAGGAAAAGGGAGGGAGACGGCTCAACCTAGAAATGCAACTAAGTAGCGATGCGAAATCCTGTAAAAGAGAGAAAACTTTCCTGCTCCGCCATGATATGTTTCATTTGACACACAAATTATCCTTGAAGCTCGATTCGTATGTATCCAGGTATCGGGAATTTGTTAACGATCATTTTAATTAAAAAAAAAAACTTTCCTTTAAAATATTATAGCTACGTATTGAATGCTGCGAAGACGACGACGAAGACGGAACAGAAAGACCAAACGCAGCTATATCGAGAACCTTATTAATAACTTCTGATTCCGCAAACTAAGCTCAATAATTATAGATTTATCTGACTGTGAACGGCAGAACTATAACGGATCTTTCTTACGAAAGTTTCGTGCTGCATATTAATTTGTGTCGCGTCTGAGATATTCAACTTTCCATCGATAGCCTTAAGAGCAATAACCAACTACGCCGGATAGACAGAAGAGACTGAACTGAACTGGACTGTCCTGAACTGAGCTGGATTGACAAAGCCTGCTGAGTTCCCCACGCTGCACCTATGGCTATAGTAAAGTGAGGCTCTACGATTCCCTGGAGTGGGGAGTATTGCCAGTGATTGCCAGGCACCGAACAGCCAGCATCCCCACTCCAGGACAATGTCGACACTCACTGTACACTGGACATTTTTGCGCTCAGCGCTCAACAGCGCGCGCTGTAACGAAAGTGTAGTTTTCCAAGAGTGAGGCTTGAATTACATGGCGTAACCAGACTCCTGTCATTTATGAACATCAACCCAGGTATATTAACTCCGACTGAAGCGACCCAATCTTCAAAACTCGGCTTGTCTGCCTATACAAATGAAAATCTATGCGAAAGACATGGAGAATAAAAACAGCAAGTCCCAATGAGCGTCTTGTGGGTGCAGGAGTTTTTCGTTTGCATCCGATTGCGAGGAAAGTGCTAATTGAAAGAAGTAATCAAGGTGGTTTATCAGGATGCGTATCAGGAATAATAAATGATACAGTAGCCGAGCGAAAGGGTTCGAGTACGTATTCAGCATTAGTCCCAAAAATGTGCAAACACCTTTTTAAAAAGAATGTGAATTGATGGAAAGCGCCGCCTCGGTACTTCTCTGCCCCGACAGTGTGCGTTGGCCTTGGCGCTTTGCGGATCAAGTTTCGTTCCTTTTTTTACTGCTCCTTTCATTTCCTCGTTCTGTCAATTCTGGTCAGAAAGAAAATTTGACTCCGAGAAGAAAACTGGCATCCACACAAAAGTTCTCGTGATAAGTTTGCGCGTCCAATGCACTCGCAGCCCCTTCGCGTTACTCCCTTCGCGTGCCATGCCGCCGCCATCCCTCCCCTTGCTTGATCGACCGTTTCACATAGATATTATAGCATCTTTTATACTCGCGTGACAAGGGGCGAGGCTAGATACTCGAAGCATCGCAGCCAACTTGGTGCAGCCCAACCCAGTCGAACACTCGCTGCTTTAGCATTTTTTGCTCCTATCCCTCCCTTTCTGTTCCTTCTGTGCCGTCCACCCACCCCTCTCTATCCGTCCGTCTCGACGTTACCCTTTCTACCCTCGCTCTTGGCAATATCAGGGGAAAAAGTGTTTAGTCAGGTTTAGTCGATGAACGACGACTCGGGCTACGTGCGTCAAACCTGCGACGCTCTTCCTCGGCCCCTCTTCTCGCTTCATCACCCTCGCTTCTCCTATATTGGCAAATCACGGCCCTCAGCCGCAACCCTAGTCCCTGATACTAATACCTGCCGATCATTCCTTCCTTCTTTACGTCTGCCTCGGAAACACTTGCTCCCTGTATACTAGAATATTTGAAAGAAACGACTCCACGGTAACATCCTTTTGTTGCACTGGATCTTGGAACGTTATGGTTTCATCCAAAAGGAAAGGACAGGACGAGGGCACTGACACATTGATAAATGCCCATACGCAATAAAGTAAAAGTAAAAATCGGTAGATATACATATATGTATTGTAACGTATTTCTTTTCGTGACCCGACACCGATAGCAAAACTCAAGAGAACGAACTAACTTCGAGA
>JASCRG010000677.1:94319-108634 GCA_030264185.1 Cephus rjabovi
CTTCTGAGCAGGGTGGCGACCCGAAGAGAACCAGAAATCGAGAACCTTATCTGTATCGGTAATCGGAGTCGTCTTGGGACCGTGATTCGAAAAATCACGTCACAGTATGTATATCATCGCCGCACACCTTGTCGTAAGCAACGATTGTGCCAAAAGCGACTCGACAAAGATGCCGCCCTACTTTAATAATAAGGATGACGTGCTCGAAAATTCAAAGGAAATGAAAATAAGGTTATTCGGAATTGTATTTTCGTATTTGTCGAAAGCGACAAGGCGACGTGTGAGTTGGTACATCTAAAGCAAGCATGGTAGCGTCCATTTTAAGGTTCCTTCGGCTCTACAGATTTACGCCCTTCCTTACTGCCTTCTTAACAGCTCTAAATAGTAGGACCATCACCACTCATCACTGACATTCACGACTGGCATCACTTACGATTGCATCTGTTCTTTAAGATTTTCTTCTATTCCTGTCGGAAAAAGACTGAAGATTGAGAATACATGCAAATTGGCTTCTAACGAAGGCAACCCAAATTCTACTTGCTTGGTTTTCCAATGCGTTGGGGACTACTCGTTCCTGATCAAGAAATCCTCGCGCCTAAATTCTTTCATGCAACGTGCTCTTTATTAGAGTTCTCAGTGGGACTGGAGTGACAAGTATTTCAAAAGCCGAGAAAAGAAAGGGTGGGTGGGTGGAAGGGAGGCAGGGAGGAAAGAAAGGAGCAAAAGCGAATTGTGGGATATGTGCACGTGGATGATAGTATGATACCATTGATGCTAGCACGAACTGGATGAATCCATCAATCCGAGGCACCATATACTACGAATTCGATTGTCGTTGGAGGGAAAGATGACTGATGGGAGGCACTGAGCTACTAATGACATCGACTCCCTGCTTCTCACCATCGCAAAATGTTCGAGCCAGCAAAACAGCCTTCGTAAATGATCCCAATGGATCCCAATGGATCCCAATAGATCCCAATGGATCCCTATACCTCGAAGAAGATGTTCCCCAGCTACTTGCGGACATCCACAAGGAACGAGAATTAATGCGCGTGCATTGCTGTGCCCTCTGCGTAAATGTGCAAGTTCACTTATGAAGAAAGGATGATGGAAAAAAAGACAGAAAAGGAACAGAAAATTGGAGAAATGGAGAGAGGATCTTGAGACGTGCCTCAGACGTGCCTCGGTCAGGCGGTTCGACTGGTCGACAGCAGGTGACCAACTTGACCGTTCTCAATGCGCACTTGACTGACGCGGAACAGTAGAAACAAGAAAGTCGAAATTTGAAATTCGAAATTTGAAATTCGAAACCCGACGCTGGAACTAGGAAATCTAGCTGTTTTACACATTCATGAAACCGTATCAAAGGTCATGAAGATCAGTAACGCTTAGATCTTGAACTCCCATGGGAATTGAGCCCAGAGCGCCCAGAGCACCCAGAGCGTGTCCCTGTGTGTTTACGGTAACCCTAGAACAATCGATCACCGCCAAGTCGAGAATCGATGTCCCGAGCGTGCTGTCGTATCGACATATCGACCTATAGCGACGCTGCTGTATGGCGCAGTATCAGACTAAACAGTATAGCAGTAAGACTGGGAGGATAAAGTAGACAGCATCTCTAAAGGGGACATCAGCTCCTTTGATTAATTGCATCTCAGCACGCAAATTTGTCCTTGGGGCGTCGCACACTGGAAAGATAAGCCGTAGCTGCCGCTTAATGCGTATGCATTGAATTTCACACAAGTGTCTAAGTAAATATGCGAAAAGATTTCTCTTAGGCGAGTCTCGAGAATTGGCGAAATGACAGGTGAAGAAATGGTGATGCTTGTTAGGAGGGTAACGCGCCGAGAAAAGGGCACTTGCAGACGGCATGGTCGAGAGGATAGTGGGGAGGAGGGGTGGGGCGGGATGCTGTAAGCGTGTGAGTCTCCGTTAAATCTCGAAGTAGGGGGATGCTGAATGCTGGATGGGTCATGGGGAGCGGGGGGCCATGTAGCAAGGGGCACGAGGCGCGGGGAGCGGGGAGAACGGAGGATCGAACAGGCGGGTTCTGACAACGGAAATTTGCCAAATACTACCCCGGAGGCCGGAGGGTTGGCGTAGGCAGGAAGGGCGAAGGTGCCAGCGCGCGTTCGCTCGTTTATTTTGGCTAAGCCGAATAAATTGCCCGATGAATACGAGATGGTGGTGCTCATCTATTTCTAGAAAGCGCGCTTCCTCGCTGCGGATTATCCTCACCTCGGCTCTCGATATAGCTAGAGTTATAAGTATACAGCAGGAGAGGCGCGGCCGACTACCACGTGCTTTCGTTGTGAAGGAGGAGCCGAAGACCAGGTATAAGGACGAAGAGCCACCCTGCAGGCACCCTTCTTGTTGCGGCCCTTCCACCTTCTTTATAGATACGTCTCGAATTTTTCATGGTTTTCTATGACTTGCCACCTGGGATCCCTAAACTGGACCCAGAATGGCCAAACTTGAAGATTTTCCATTTCCTATATGTATATCTACTTGTCGCGAGTGCGAGTAAGACGCATTTAACAATTTGGCACGTGCATTGGATGGGATCGAATTCTTTTACGGTCCATTATATTGACATCAAGTAGAGAGAGAAAGAAATTCCGTTCTGGATCCTGATGAGGTCTAATCAAGAAACTCTCTGAACTGAAGTAAGATTTATATCTTGGTGCACTGGCGAGCGCCTACTAGTTCGAGCCCAGATAAATTTTCATAGTTGAAAACGAGGAAATCGTGATGCAGTAGAGTAGTAGTGTCCAAGGGCCTTAGCGACTAGAAAGTTTCGACTATGGGGCTAATAGAGAGAGAAATGGAGAAAAGCGAGGGCGGATACGTAAGGGGGACAAGCAATTCTTGAGATCCGCGCGACGCAAATGTGGTGATGCGGGGTTGCGGGGACTGAAAAGTGAAGTGAATGGAGCAGGAATAATACATGAAGTCGACGTTTAGTTCGCGAGGCGGAGAAAAGCAAGGACGAAGCAAAAAGGGATTCGGCATATAAAGAAAGGGCTGTCGGCCCTTAGCAAAGGGGAAAATGATAAAAAGTGAATGAGCCGCGGCCTGGGCGGTTGGGCCTCGAGAGAAAGAGAAAGATAAATTGGCCTTTACGAATAATGGCCAAGATGAAAGCAGCCACGCGTATTCAGTATCCAACATCCAGCTGCTCTAGCCGATCCCACCAACTACCTGCAGACGCACTAATATATTCCAAGTGATATTTTCCGGAGTGATAATTTTCAAAAGGGGTCCGGACCCTCTCCTGCTCAACGGAATCGAACGTCACTTCGTTGCATCTATTTCTCCTTAATCACTTGATAAATTCAAAGATGCAATTTCAACGTCCGTGCGATGGCGGTTCAGAATATAGCCGATACAACAGTTGCCTCCAGGAATTAACTGGTACTTGATGCGAGGCGATCATCTCTGTAACCTTTAACCTCTGACACATCGGTGATTAAACCTCCCAAGAAAAATATTTTTGCGCGCAACTTTGAACTCTTGCGTTTCCGCGAGGGGAGTCAAAAGATCCCGTGCGCAAGGTCCTCTGTTTTGGTGCGGACGGAGTTAACCGATGACCAAGAAACTCGAACAACGGAATGAAGCCTTTCATGGGGCTGGGCTCTCTTGTAGGACGTGAGATAAAAAATTTTCATAGATAACTCGATACACCCAGGGGGAGTGGGAAATAAGCACGAAATGGTTCCTACAGCCTGGAAGAGTTCTTGTAAGATCACCTGGAAATTGTGCGTGGAGCGTTGAGGACAAGGGATGAGAGCCGGCTAAGCTGAAAAGTCTTGTAAACGATGCCAATGAATTTGAAAAGATAGCATACTTGAGATGCATTCATGTCAAGCGATAAATCCAACGTTTCCAAGGAAAACTCGAATAAAGGCTGAGCAAAGTTTCCTACAGTAAACACATTTGTATAAATATGCGCATTTACCAAGTGATGTCAATAATGCATCTTTCCATGAATTCTTAGAAAGCGGAGCTCATTTTTCCCAAGTTTTCACTTTGTCAGTGCGTGAATTTTTTTGACCCAAGAACCAAACCCCAATCCGCACGTGAGTTTTCCGTCGTTTCTCCGAGTTCTCGTATGATTGACGTGTACCACCACCACTGCCCTATTCGTCTAGTACTAACTAGAATCAACTGGCTTTTTGGCTCGCACTATAGTAATATTGTCACAGCCATATAGCGTAGTGCCACCGATTACAGCAGGCTGGATAGTGGCGAACGTAGATCGCGTACACGTCGGCCGTAGTCGTGAAATGACGAATGACTTGAATATTCATTCGCGTTACATGCGGATCAGCACTGTTCGGCGGTTCGGCGTCAGCGAAGCTAGGCGGAGCAGGCAGGACCGACTTTAGAGAAAGAGAAGAAGGCGAGAACAGACTCGGAGGACTCGAGTCTAAGGGCTGAGTATCGCGTCACCACTCGGAAATGTCGAATGCAAAGATCCGACGTCCGATGAGAAGCAGCCGAAAAAAAAAGGAAGTCTCGGAAGTCTCGTCGAGATATGCAAAGGCGTCTGTTGGAATATGCCCGTACATACATATGTATAAGTAACTGTTTGAGTTTGAAAAATGAAAATGAATACAATGAAAGCGCCGTATACATATGTCGAGTCAAACTGACAAGCATAACAAACATAAAAATTTCAGATTTAAAGTACATTTAGAATATTAATTAAATTCTTTTCAACTTTCACAAGTTCAATCTCCTCAAATCATCTATGTATATGCCAGGCGCGAACATTTTCTATCGTGAAGTATCGGTAAATAAAGTAATTCTCGGCCGAGGGATACGTCGATCAGGCACCCGTGCTCAACATATGCAAGAAGTGAACAGGAAAAAAAAAAGTCCGAAGAAGAAAGAAATTCGATCCGACTCGAAAAGACTCATTCGTCACGCCGCTGTTCCCGTTACCTTCACTCATAAATCCTCGCAACGGCCAACCTCATCAACTTCCTGGAATTAAACAAGATCCGTTCGTCAGCAGACTCCAAAGTAACTTGTTGCATTTAATACACATATGTATTTATCCTCGTTTTATTAATTCGTCAAACTTGGAATATAATCCTTTGATCGACGACTCTTCCGCTTACAGATTTTGGCTCTGAGTGCACCAGCTGGCTATCAAACGTGGATACTGACGCAAAGAGTTGCCTGAATTTTAACAAGCTGAATTCCTAATAAATTTTCGCTCAAATTCTCGGTTCGCTCGTATCGATATCGAAGCACGTTGAACAGTCGCAAAGATTCTCGAGGGGCGATCGAGCGAGAAATACGTTTAATTCTTGACTGTTGGGGACCATCGCTCAACGGGAATAATACCAAGCCAGCGCCATCCAGAAACCTTTTTTTTTTCTCAACACCCTACGCTTCCAACACTTCGAATCCTTTCAACACCCCGAACACTCGCAAACACTATTCCAGCACTCCCACCGCTCCTTTCACTCCGTGCACCACCTCATCCGGCTCCTCGTGCGCGATCAAAGAAAGGAACCCTTTTCGCTTAGCGGCCATTTCGTTCATTTCCGGTCTCCGGGATGGAGGAGATCCATTTGCCACCCCTAAGCAGCCCGAGGCAGTTCGAGTCAGCCGGGATCCTCGAGCAACCTCCTCTTTCTCCATCAAGACCCATCCCTTCACTCCTACCCCTTCCTCTGTCTACCCTCCGTATACGAGCTTCGTTCCCCGCGCCCTCCTCCTCCTCCTCTCTACCGCAAACCCATTGTGTGTCCTTCTCACGGTCCAGCGACTACCACCTTGCATTCGCGCACCCTCGCACCCTCGCACCCCTCGGCCTAGCGCCTTTCGAGTCGCAAAGCCAGTTTACATTACTTGCCGTTGCAGTCAGTGCCAGTCTGTGTTTAAAATGGCCGCTACGGATCATAATTGCCGTTTCTCGATTTTAATATCATTTGTGAAATTGTCTGTCTCGGGAAAAGTGTTAATAGTGAGAGAGTTCGGAGTCACGCACACGTCGGGAGCTCCCTCAAGATGTTCAAAAATCTCAAAATTGAACTTTTTTACAAAAATGTACTAAGAAGAAAGGTAAAATGTATTAATCGTTGAGGATGCCAGACTATCGAAATTATTTAGAGATTCACACTGTCGGAGAATCCGAGACCGAGGCGATCCTCCAATTGTCTGCGATTATCATGACCCTCCTATTCTCCAAAAGTCGCCTTGCCCGACTTGCCGTTTCCCCACTTCCATCCAGTCACATTCAGCTTCGGGACTACAGTTTAGCCCTTGACGAATTACAAGAGATTTGAAAAAAAGAAGAAAAAAAAGAGAAGGAGCCGTGGAAGGTACTGCCTTCGTAAGGACGATGGGAATTCAGAGCAGCTAGAGAGGTGCGAGCAAGCTCAGTTAGAGTGGCGATCCGTCCGATGGCAGCACTCTACTGCACCCTCCATCGGCTAATGATAAAAAGTACTTGGTCAGGAGGAAGAGAAAGGGGACAAAGTGAGAAGCATGAAACTTTCTAGTACGGCCCGCGCCCGAAGTCAACCCTCTTGACACGAAACTTCCAGCACCCAACGAGGAATCTGGGTTGGTTCATCCGCCTCGTGAACCACCGTGCGATATCGCATACTTCTTAGTCTCGACTCCCATTATACCTCAATACCTCATTGCAGAAGAGTGGCTTTCAAACTCCCTGCAAACTATATTGAACTTTGAACAGTCACCAATTCCAGCCGGCATCTTGCGTCGCATCTCTCCCCTTGACACGTCACAGGTTGCTGTTCCTCCTCCCGCCCCATCTCTCTTGCTATTGCTATAGCTCATTGTCAGTATTCACGGAGTTAGTCCCTATGGGATCCAAGGCCAACGTCACTTTTTTCTTAAAGATTTTCGAGATGTCAGAGATGCATCAGTAAGTAATGTGGTCTGTTTAATTGTATTCGTACTGTATACTGCTGCACGTACTGCCATGCCAGGCTGATGAATGAGAGAGAAGCAAGACGCGAAGGACGATGGAGTTCTCTTCCGATAGAGAGCGGTAGCGATGAAAGCAGCAGAATTGCCAAGAAGTAAAACCAAGAGTCTCTTTAGGAGCCTGAGGCACCTTTGTTTTCCTTCATCCATTCTCGTTCGTACTTTAGCTGCTTTTTCCTTGATTATGTATACGGATATATACATATGTATACAAAGGAAGCAGAAATCCGGTTTGGCTTCTGAAAAAAGCTGTACCAGTAGTGTATAAGGCGTGACCACTCAAGGCCGTGTTGGCCGCCACGCGATTTCATTTTAATAATGTAACGATACTCTCGATCGGAAGCCGGAATACTTGGATTACGATCTATTTACCTATAGCTTTTAGTTTCTCAAAATAAATACTATTGATTTTCAATACAATACAGTTTAATCGTGTGCAATACACTTATTTATCTTGAATAGCTTTCGAATTCGAATTCTATAACCCTGATATAGAGTAACAATACAGTCTTCCAGTAATAAATTGCGTAAGAAGGATCATAAACTATCGATCCGATAACGACAGAAGCAACTCGATTTGTTTAGTATCTGATCGTTGACGTCATTCAACTTGCGCTTCCTAGAAAATTGTGACGAATCGCTTATTTCGAATTATCATTATTGCCTATATGGTTCATGACAATCATGATAAAATGCAAACTTATATGGTGCAGTCGAACGTTTTGCTTCCCACACATTTTGGCTTCCACGCTTTATGTTCTCCATTGAAATTGGTTTGTCCACTTGCTCCTCATCGGATGCCCTGATTTTCGGGAGGAGGACAGAGCTAGTTGAATTGGCAAATCATAAGAATAATGTAATGTTCATGGCTAATCAAAGCGAGTCGCGCTTTCTGGCGCGCGCAGGCACGCAGGCACCCACACACCCACAGAATCAACGACAAAGCGTATTATTGCAAAAGTATTTAAGCCGATTTAAAAAGTGCCCAACTGTCGCTTCGTGTTGCCTCGTTGGATTAAAAAGTCATGCGTTTATGATGCCACGACTAGCTGGACCCTTTGTCGCCGCAAGTGTCCAGAGCAACTTATTCGGCCCTGAGGTTCTGGTATTCTGCTATCGCATTTAACAGAAAGTTCTAAAAATTGATGAAAGAAGATTCTGTTTTGATGAAAAATTCGAAGAAAAAGTAAGAAGAGACGAAATAGAGAAAAAGGCCCCGAGGAGAATCCCTCCCCTCTCTTTGACTTCTTCGCATTTCCGAAAGTACAATAAAGTCCCCTAAGCTCACCACTTTGGAGAAGTGACTTTAGTTAAAGCCGCTTGGAGTGGCGTAGGTGGCGTGGAAGAATTTGCTATAATCAAGCCCGCGAAAGCCACCCCTTATAATCCTAGTTCCTGCCCAGAGCTTCTCCAGCCCCCTAAACTGTAGCGCTATCCTCGGGAAACGTCAGCTAATCAGTGATTTTCGAAGCTTCCTCTATTTATTGTATCTAATGATGGAGTCCGTGTGCTGATCTTTAGAAACATCAAAATTGTAAATAGCAAAATTTACAGACATTACACGAGCAATGGAAAATAGAAAATTCACTTTTTCATCTACTAAAACTCTTTGCTTCTCGTAATATAAAAACTGTTGGCAAAATTTCAGCTATCTTTTTTAAATAGTGGCTTATTAAAAATTAAATAAAATATCAGTAACGTATTCTGCTCACGCAGGATCCAACGGAACGAAGGATCTCCTCGATTGGATATCAATTGTTATTGGTTGAACATTATTCCCTATTTAAAGTTTAGCTAAACACTTGTCAACCAAATGCACATGCCGTTCACAATATTTTACGTGAATTACGGAGGTACTAAGGATCAGGGAATCATCGATTGAATACGAATAGGCTAAATCGGCACTTTTATGGTTCAAAAGTATCAGTACCGTAGAATCAAGAGCAGAATCAAAGCGGAAGAAGGCTGCAGTGCGACGGGACGACTGGGCGACTCGGCGACTGACCGGTGCTGCGGAATAGGAGGTTGCTTTGTGGACGGGGGACTCAACTGACGCGACAAAACTGCAGAGCCAATCAGATAACTGCATTCCTATAGAACCGATATGCGTCGTCCAATCAGATAACATCTTTGACGCTTCATAACAATTGTCGTTCCACCATTTCATTCTGGGATCCTCGCCATCGCAAACTCTCATGATCTCGTACCATCTTTACTTTTTTCTCTCGCTCAAATTTTGTAAAAATAACCAGAGAAATCCATAAATGCAAAACAAAGACGAGGCCCCATTAAGATTGGCCGTTTAAAGTCAAGTTGTAGGTTGCCCGAAAATCAAATAGTCTTCAATATAGATGAGAAGGTTACGAGTCGTTTCAATGAAATTATGCGATTTTAGAATAGAGAAATACTTTAGCCTTTAAGATCGTCCGATATATGTATACATATATTTTCTTCGCCCTGCGAGACTTTCAAGTATTATAGTCAAGCTAATAATGATGATTTGATGAATATATTCATACGTTTTACTTTTATATATACGTATACATATAATAAGGGCCGTTCTAGTAGGTATCGAGTGGGCAGCTAGTGTTTCATGTTGGAGCAGGCAAAGGCTGTTACCCGCACGTGGTACAAAAGCTCTCCGGCTGCTTGGAACGTGTCTGACATGTTCGACACGTCTGCACGTTTGCCACCTGAAATGTACATTGCTACGTCACGCGGATTAAACAGAAGACATCGATAGATGAAGAAAGTGCCTTACCGATCGAATAGTGCAAAAGTCCGATAGAACCATTGCGCGTGCGCTCCGTACTTAAAACGATGCTCTGGCGAATTTAGTTGATGACGTCACGCCTGCATTCATACCAGCGCGGCCAAGAAAACCTGAAGGAATGGCAGAGAAACATACTCGGAGAATTCCGGAAACAGAAACGGGAGGGCAGCGGCTAGTTTTGTCAGGTGATTTCGTGCCAAAATATTCAGGATTTTTGCAGACGTCGATTTTCCGTAGAACGCGGTATCTCTCTCTCTCTCTCTCTCTCTCTGCGACGTGGTACGAATTTAGTTTGACACGAACACCCCGCAAACCTCCGTTGTATTAATACCGCGTTTCTATTTCCGCGACGCACTGATACTGACGGATCGCGGCCACAGGTGTTCCATGTTCCTTCTGCTCCGTACTTTTCCTACATCCCTACATCCCTCTTCAGAAGCACAGCAGAGCTTCCTTATGGCCTCTCCGGGCGAGGAATTGCTAACTGACAAACGAGTAGAGTGACAACATCCTCTGCTTATTCCTTTATATTGAAATATTCTAACAATTTCCACGATCTTAGGCAAAGAGAATCATTTAAAACGATCGAAAATAATTCCGTCCAGCAAGCAATGCCTATTGAAGGGCCGTGCGCTGTACCTTGGATTTGGATAAATTACTATTCGCTGCTGCATCTATTGGTTGACTCTATCGTGGATAGAGTGAGTCCGTCGGGGTGCTGTGTCAGAATTATAGGGGCGTTAAAGTCGCTCGGAACGCGCAAGCCAGTTACCATAAAACTTCCATGTCGTATCCACTTGAGCGACACGATTTTCCAAGTACCTGCAATAGCACAAGTAGGAGGATTTCAGAGCGAGCTGTGCATGTATCGTGCTGCGTCGCTGCACTCGCTGCACTTAATTGAAGAATAAATAAGACCAGCCAGGGACAATTCTATGGCAGGGCGGTGCACGTGTCGAGGCTTAGATAGTGCTAGAATACGAGTAGAGTATTCGTAAAGGGTTAGCCCCGACTCCTCGAGGAGAGGCGAGCAGTGGAACGATCAAAGGGTGGATGGGTGGACGGATCGTAGGGTTAATGGTAAGCCGCGCGAAAACCCCCGTTGTGCACTGCAGGAGCTAACGCGGCAATCGCGTGTTTCGGCTCCGCGAAATACCAGCGGACATCGCACATAGAGTACACCTACTCTGCACTGGAGCAAGTAACACGAGCACGGGAAACATGACGACCCGCCGTCGCCACAAATCTTATTCATATTCTTCAGTTCTTCCTTTCGTTTCTCGTGTCTTTCTCCTCGGGCTCCACTTATCGCGTTATTATAACTCGTGGGTAGTGGTCACTGATATGGAAATTCACTGAAGAGTTAATGAGTCCGCCGATGAGCACCGTCGGAACTTTAATCGTGCCGATGCGATCGCAACTCGTAAGAGTAAGAGACGGTTGGGCAGAGAGAGAGAGAGAGAGAGAGAGAGAGAGAGACCAAAGTCCAACGTCAGTAACGCTGCAACTATTGCTCCCCATGCCTTTCAGGCAGCTGATAAATTACTCAACCTTGTAGTTGATCCTCGCCTGGACGTGGAACGAGATAAGGGTTACGCTCATCATGAAATTTCGTGAAATTCCCTTTCGTACCGTGAAGCGGGAGCGTAAGCGACAAGGACGAATAAGGAAGTCACGCAAGGATATGCACGAGGGAATTAGACAGCTTGAGTAAACCATAAAACGTCGATCATCGCATCATAAGTAAGAAAGTTGCAGAGTGCTCGTATAAGCATAGGCTACTGATAAATTAAACTTTCGGAGAGTTCGACCTGCAGCCACGTACTCTCCTACGTGCTGCGAAACCTCCCTAATTATCGTCGACAAGTTCCAACCAAATTTTCTGGCAACGACGATTTACGATCGAATTAACAGATTGCCTGCCGGGAAGAAGCCGTCTCTCCCTCCTACTACCCGGCCTACTGCGACTTTCTTTCAGCTTTCACCCCTAGCTACCTCTGACGACGCTCATGAGCCATTCACCCCGACCAAGGAAGGAATTCCTGGTGAGTGTGGCTTCTCCATATACATATTAATTAAATTAATAGTTTTCCATGAACTTGAATTCATTTCGAGCGACGTAAAAGTTGGGTTAGAATTGGTGGACCGATGCTAAAAATCTTGGCTGAACAAACACCAACCAAACTCGAGTTTTCGAGAAGAAAAAGATCATTTCTGCAAATTTAAAAAAAAATGGCTAACTGCCGCAGTCGACTAAATATATCGATATTATCACTAGGATCTAAGGAAGGGAGCTTTCGCGAAGCTCCCGCATCACCAAGCGGAGCCTCTTTGACCCGGCACACACGCCGTCCATAGATCAAGCAGAACCCTTAGACCGAACCCCTGTGCCACGGACTAACCATTAATTTACAACCCGCAGAGTAACCCCGTGCCGACCCCCACATAGAAGCCCCACATCCCTTTGTGGCAGATATGAGCTACAACGTGGCCCTGAGAGATTCCAGTGCGTTACGCTTCCCTTTCTTCCCTTTCTCGTCCACACTCGTCCCCTTATTCCCTTTCGCCTCTTTACCCACGCTGCCGCATCTCACGTCCATCCACGGCCAAAACCTTAACCTCAGCCTCATCTTTCTCCGCTAGCCAACCTTAAACGTTTCATAATGCGATAGATACTGGCGTATGTATGTACAATCGTACATGGAGTCTCGCACAACGTGAGGCCAAACTCCATTGTTTTTCATCCGAAATCCTGAAAGCTCACCTAATTTCCTCAATACTGGAGCTCTCAAGATGCCCGACTACGTCCTGTGATGCAGCATCCTATTATTCCTTTCGATGCCCATAATTGACTGATTCGAAAAGTCCAGGAGAAAATTAATAGAGCACAACAAAATTAATAGAGCTTAGAGCTTCCTGACGTCACGGGTTAAGAAATTATCGCGATAGACTAATAGTATGATGCACCGAAGGCATCTTCCTTCTTTGAAGATAAAACGATCTGACGAGTCGTCCCGTAGATGGATTCTGCGCAGAACTCGTTCGCTCTGCGAGAACGACAGATGGACAGAATGCACTGGCGAAAGCTGCGCTCGCGCACGCAACTACCGATATCTAGTTCAGATTTTTAATATTTTTAGCTTTCTGTCCTTCAGTCGAATTTCGACGGGACCACTCGCCTCTATACCTTTCAGAGAGAAATTAGAAAGTAGAAAGTAGAAAGTAAATAAGTAGCGAAGAAGGGCCGTAGCGCCGAGTTCTGATATGATCTTAAGATAAAGTTTAAAGATTATAGATCCTCGAAACCGCAAAGGCTCGAAGTGATAATGGTGGAGGGGCAAATGCAGGCGGGGTGAAGCTAGGTGAAGCTAGTTGGAGATAGGTGGAGCTAGGTAAAGTCGTACGCACCGCGATATTACGTTTAATCACGTAAAGCTTATACAAGACGCTCGGAAGGTAAATTAACTCGGAGCCATAACTCAATGTCAGAGAGACCTGCTTCGATAGAGCTTGCACACCCTCGTGGCTTTAAGACTACTTCACGTCAAACTATGAATCTAGGAATCTTCGAATCTACAGAGAATCCTAGCATATTGGCTCGGCGCGCTGCCACGTATTTGCAATATGCACACCAGCCAGCTTCCCTCTTCTCCAGCTTCTCGACGTGTCACGCGACACGTCGCGGAGTGACAATTGACAATTATTAGAGCGGCGCTGTCAGCTCTAATAATGCCCAAGCATCGAGAACAGCTTCCAGTTTGCAATTCTTCAAGGTCTGCGGGAGAAGAAGCTCAGTGGCTGCCAAGAGAGGAACTGCCGCCAGTAGAGATTAAAACTGAAGATGAAAGGTGGAAACGCTCGACTGCGGCCAATGCAAATGCGAATGCGAATCCACTTGAAGGCGAGTGGCCCGGGCAAGGGAAGGCAAAGGGAAAATCGAAGTCCCGTAGTCGCAGAGGAAGGACGCAGTTAATTTATTAGCAGGAGATTAGCATAAGACATAAACGTGTGCCACGCAAATTGCGTGCTCGTAGGAATGCATTTAAAGAAAACGTCGAGCGCACGCAACCGAATTCAGAATTCTACGTGATTAATAATAGGCGGCTTGAAGTTTCAAATACTTAAACAACGGGAACGACAAGGCAAAGGGCAAATATGGGAAATGTGGAAAATGTGGCAAACATGAGGAATATAACTCTTAACCCTTGTCTCCTCTCTCCTCCTAGGCGTCACCTAATCCGAAATTGCTAGTCATTATTAACAATTCGCCAGACCCACCTTGATCGTCGCGTTGTGGGATCCTTCATGACCATGACTTCCGTGATGTCTCCATACTTGGTGAAGTACTCTCTGAGACTCTCTGAAAGCAAAAGAACAGAAGGGAACGATCAATCAGATTGCGAAGGTTGCAAATCGATATAAAATTAAAAAACAAAAAGAATGTAATCACTCGGCATGGGTGATCAGCTGAGGTTAGATCGTTCAGTGACATCATGTGTAACGTATTTCTTTTCGTGACCCGACACCGATAGCAAAATATCCGAGAACGAACTATCTTCGATAACCAACCTAC
>JASCRG010000677.1:108734-127806 GCA_030264185.1 Cephus rjabovi
ACCTCGACCTCAACTAAACAATAACGAAATCTTACGAGAGCCTTGACATAACTATCCGAATCAATCCGAGAGCGTAGCTTCTGAGCAGGGTGGCGACCCGAAGAGAACCAGAAATCGAGAACCTTATCTGTATCGGTAATCGGAGTCGTCTTGGAACCGTGATTCGAAAAATCACGTCACACATGATATGATCAAACAAATTGATCGATCTCTGGTTAAACTTTCATCGTAACATGTAACCTCAACAATACGTACAAAAGTGTAAAAGAGAAGAACTCTTGGAGATTTACGGGGAAATGAAACTCTAAAGTCGTTAGCGCCCGTTTAATAATTGGTTACTGCAAGAATGACGACACTTTAACTACAAGTAGTAAATTCTGCAAAATCTGAGAAGAATGGTGCGCCACGAGTGACATGCGTGAACGCGTGTGTGTGAATGAGAGGGAGAGGGTGGCAGCAGGGGAAGATGCGAATAAAGGAGTGAAATGTTCCATCGCAGTTGCGTCCGCGATTGTGATCGTTGGAGCCACAATTGCGCCCTGCAACTCCTCAGGCTGCATCTCGATGAAACATTTAATTAAGGCGGCAGTGAGTCAGGCACTATTATTCCTCTGCTTCGTTTAGCGCGAGCAGGTATCACTTGCGTGTCCGATAAAGTGATCTGAATTAATCTGACCGGGCTTTTTAGGAAGGGACTTTTCCAAAGTCTCGTAGCCCAAAGTTTAAAGCAGCATTTAGGCTGCGCCGAAATATTTTATTAAATCTTTGAAATATAAAATTCGATAAGGCCAGAGTGACCGTATTTGACCCATTGTTGCGTGTCCATGCTTTCTTATTTACAAGTTATCTGCTTTCACATCCCTTTCTCCAACCGTCCTTCACTCACCAAGTTAATCGCATATTTGAAAATTCTAAAAGGTGCATGAAGTGTACTTGATAAAAAAAAAATGAGAGGCTATCAAGCTTCGATGAAACTGGCGTATCGCGCAGTCTAACAGCTCGAGCAACCTCAGCAACAGTAGCAACGTCAGCGGCCTCAACTAGTTCGACCACGCCAAACTGGTGAGGATTCTCACCATCGTTGCCATGACGCACACCCTCTGCTCAACTCGGAACCTGCGAGGGTGAAGCTGGCAATAGGCCAAGATGGCCGAACTCCAAATATATCTTTCACCCTATCTAATTATACGCTGTTTTATCCAGACCGCCCTGAAGACCTCGTAATGCCCGACAGTTACTTGCCTATTCGAGTGAGTGGTCTTGAGTTTCGATAAACCGCAGATCTTACGCTCTCGAAGAACACGGAATAAAATGGGAGAGAGAGAGAGAGAGAGAGAGAGAAATCGAAAGAATAATGAAAAAAGGGAAACACAACCCTCTCTCTCTTTCTTTCTCTCTTTCTCTGTGTGTGTTTTTTTTCCAATATCTCGCCACGTGTCCTAGTTCGGACGATGGGATGTGGAACGAGGTGAATAGGAGAAAAGGGAAGAGTAATCGAGAGGAAGGATCGGGCTCGCGTGCGGGCGCCCGCCGCATCGCGAAACTACATTAATTATAATTGTCTTAGAGTTGCGATTTATAGCGTGTTAAATTTCAATTTACTCGGCAGCTCAGAATATTTCTTCGAATCTTAATTCTTTTGGATATGAGTCCTCGATGCAAAAACGAGAAACATAATATAAATTATATGTATAATAGAATAAATAGTAAATTTATGAATTGATGAACAAACGAAGGATTGGAGGACGAAATGAGGGAAGTTGAGAAATTACGGAAAATGAAGCAGTGAGGAAGGTGGGATTCTTTGACGCGAGTCGCCTCACGCCTTCTCCGCTATGAAAACGCCGTTAAATTAAAGAAACGCTTGGAGCGAGCAGCCCAGAACGTGATGTTTCCTTAATTTGTCCTAGAGCGGATTGATGGGGAGCAATTTTACATTCCAGCCACTTAGCGTCCCGCTCAGAAATTTACGGACATTATTTCCTTAATTGTTCTTACTCCTCAACTTATTCTCCTGGAGGAATAAGCGTCGTGCCCACCTTCGTCCTCCGTTAGCAACATTCTCGTTCGTCCATCGCACCCATCGCACCCATCGCACCCATCGCACCCATCGCAACCCTCGGATCCTTCTCGTCCAAGAATTTCCTTTTGCGACGCAACTTATTCACGTTCTCCCCGATCATTCGTGCCGTAAATCGTGAATCGGCAATCGAAACGACGACTGATAATTTGATTAAGCAATAGAGACACGCGAGCTGATTGTGTCCTTGAGGGTCCGAGATAAGGTGGGCGCGTTACACTGACCTACCTGACTATCGGTCCACATTTAACTCTAGTCTAAGAATCCGCAAAATCTACACGATTTCGTCGTACAACCATTAGATCACCTCTCTCTCTCTCTCTCTCTCTCTCTCTCTCTCTCTCTCTCTCTCTGTCTCTCTCATCTTGTGGATATTCTCTCTTCTGTTTTTTTTATTTGTTTCTTCGTCAATGCCTCGTAGAGTAATGAAAAAAAATGGTATGAAAGTAAAAATTCATTGCATATAAACTATTAAGCCTTTGCACGATCCGAGAGCCAGGAACTGTGCGCTTTGAGTATGTTCCTTTCTAATCCCTTTGATTCGTAGTTCTAATCCGTGCAACGAAACTGCTGAAGGAGTTTATGCTTTAGCCCAATGGAAAAGGAGGAGTCGTCCACTTCCAGATTTTCCGAGTGCAGGGTGTCTCTTATGGGCCTTAATGCACATATATCTTTCTAAGCTTAAGCAGAATCCTTAAAGTTTCTCGAAGCTTTTGCACTCCGCTCCTTCTTTTTACCTTCATTCTTTTCTCCTAAGCGCAGCGCAGGGCATCGCCTCTGCCTCGCAGCCGGCAGCGAGCTGATCGGCACGAATACGATTCTCTCTGCGCTTCGGCAGCACGTGAAACTGAGTTTGAACTTCATTTCGCCAAGGATGGATGGAGGTGATGCTGTTGAGTTTCATTCAAATGCGATTGTAACAGACGACGAGCCGAGAATAGCCCAGAAGAGCCCAGAAGAGGGACAGAGTTCAAGGGAGTTCAAGAGAGTGCAGCCCAGCTATTCGACCGAGTGTTTCTCTATATGCACAAAGGGCCGACACCAAGTTCTATATGTATAGTCCGACGCTACACTCTCCTATTCCATGGCGAACCGCCGTATCCAGGAAGATTTCAGGATCCCCTAAGATAGGACGGAATAGAAGAGCTGCGGAGAAGAGAAGAAAGAGAAAGAAGAGAGGGAGGAGAGAGCTCTCCCATTTCGGAAGACTGTTCATTGAAACGAATGGCCTTCTCTACTCCCTAACGCGATCCTCGAGAACTGCCATCTTCTTCGCACTCCTTTCTTCTGCATCCAGCAGATCCAGCAGATCCAGCAGGATTACTTTTCCTTGAGCAAAGAATGTCGCTCAACCTAAACTATCATTTGAATAAACGCGGAGTTACTGGCTGCCAGAGACGCGTTTCTGTAGCAATATTAATGGCATTGCGATGCTCATGGGTGTACGCCTGATAAGTAATGCCAGTGGCGCCACCCTTGCGGCCAGTTTCGGCAGTACTCACATCTTTTGTCGATTGCTGCAAATTAATTAAAAAGTATAATAATAAAAAATACAAGATATCAAACCTATCAGTGTTCCTGTTGGTACCGATTGGACTCGACCGCCATGCGTAAATACATTTAAGAGTTACTTGTCAAGCGCATAAACTGCTTTTACTGTTCTTTCGATGGAAGGATAGCGGAAAAGAAATCTATTGAATCGATCGAGAAGTGAAAAGACATCGATCGTCGGAAGGTAAACGTGCCACCAGTCCACAGAATAAGAGTGGTGTAGTAATAAGGGAAAAGTCCGAATTGTGGGTGAACGAGTAGGACAAATAAACCGATAGACCAGTTGAATCAGCAACGCATCTATTCCCAGAGACGGAATTGAAGATGCAGAAAGGGTTTTGCTGTATCTCGATCGCAGTGAAACTTTCGCTCGCCCTTCGCTTTTTAATTCGATTATAAATAGCGAAACGTTGGCAAATATCAAATGGTCCGATATTCCTTAGGAAATTTCGAAAGTTCGGCCAAAAGTTAACTCGTCTCTATCTATAATATATTAACTGAATCCGATTTCACATTTATAAATACGGCAGGCAGAGCAGAGCGGCCGAATCGTGCAAGTCGACTGTTTTGTTCGCGTTCGCGTGCCGCGCTCTATTTTAGTGAGGGCTGCTCAGCATCCCAAAAGGAAAGAGTACAAATACGAAAGAGTTTTCGCAAGATACAAGAGACACCGTTCCACGTTCGCTACTGTACTGCGCGAGGCAACACGCATAGTGCGGTGCCTCCGTATGGAGATCTCATCTCCTTCGCTGGAGCCAGAAGAAGGAGTCTGCTCGCGGATGCCTTGAACACTTGGCCGTCTCTGGCTCCTTGAAAATTGACAAAAGACACGTCACAGGCCTATTGTCATTCGCACGTACACGCGAATACTTTTCTTAAGACGCAACGAGTTGACTTCGTAGGCTGATACATACCTATACAGGGTTGACAGAAGCAGAGCCTACCTGGCCGCGAGCCAGTCCCGCTTCCACGGCCTGCGATAGTGCATGTACTATATAACGACTGCATAGTGGGTGCATAGTGGCTATACCGAACCCCCTCCAACGGGCGCATGGGTGCCCGCATTGCAGCTATGGCCCACCATCCTAATGATAGCAACTGCACGCAGGTACAAATTTGCCTAGGTAGCCACCCATTCACCCATTCACCCATTCACCCATTCATCCATTCGCTCGTTCGCCCGTTCGCCCGTTCGCCTGTTCGCCCATTCGCTCATTGAGCCATACCCGCACCCAGCCACTCACCCGGCTACCTCGTCCACCTCTCGCTTTGCAAATCACTGCCGATTTTCTTATGACAGTTTTTAACACGCGTAGAAAATTTATGAGATGCATATTTCTTATAGCTAAATATCTAGAAAGGCCTCTTAAATAATACACGAAAGACAAAGGGTTGAATTGGATCTATGCTTGGCACAAAGAATTTTATTTTATTACTCCTTCCCACTTTTTCAACACTCACGTATTGAAATTCGTATTCCCAACAACAAAATCCTCGTTCAAGCCTCGATATATTCTGCTGTCGTTCGATTGATAACTCCTGATCTTAGCGTTTCAGCTATATATATAGGCCGACTAGCACCGATTGGTGACGAAGGTTAATCCGTCTGGTGATGAGGAGAATAAAAGCAATCCGAGATGAGAGTGAAGAGGGAAGAGGGGAAGAGGGGAAGAGAGGCGGCTGGCGCGAGCTCCGATGCTATCGAGAGATCCGTTCTTGTTACTTCCAGCGACATCTTTAATTCATCGAATACGGATTGTGGGTTGAATCCTTGATGAGCTTTATTCCACATCCGCGCGCTCGAACTATTGGATCCGATGAGAGATTCTCATACGATAATACCTTCGCTAAGCCACCACTCGAGTTCTCTCAACTACTCGCGGCGTTTCAGGAGCGTCGCTCGGCACTCTGTCCTCGCTCCCTGCTAACGTACTTTCCTCCTTATTCTCATCTTCATCCTTGGCTAGCAGGTTCTACCCTCGCTCGCACCGATTCCTTCTTTCCCGTTCGCGGCGGAACTTCCGGCTTTCGTTTTCTCACGGGAAATCGAGTAGAAAACTGCCTGCGGAGTAGATCTTCCAGCTTCTTTTGGACGGCGAACGTGTCAGGTAGAACGGATTCGGTGGATGAGACGTATAAGATGGAAGAGTCAAAGGAGACGGATGCGACCATGGCTGTCACGGGGGAAAGGGAGATCATGGAGAGAATTCCCCAATCAAATGAAGAAGAAGAAGAAGAAGAAGAAGAAGAAAGTGAATATTTTTGAGAATTATCTATCATGGAAAAGGAATGATATCTACTTGCAGGCGAGCAGGTCACTCCCTGAAGGAGACATCACAAATCATAGTATGTAGTATCCCCATAATATCTGCAAAATCGACTCGATCGCCATTCTCAACTCCTGACACTAGTTTCACCTGCCTAAACAGCCCAACAAGTCTTTTCTTCTTCATTTCTCTCTCTCTCTCTCTCTATATATATATATATATATATCTTCTGTCCTTTTTCTGTAAATGGCGGTCATCTATTTTCGTGTGCACTGCCATTCGAGCTGCCACAATTCCGATAATAGACGAGGCCCCGCTGAATTTTACAAAGGTCAGACCAGACTCGCCTCAGAGTCAGAGCTCAAGTAGAATCTATTTGGAAGATAGAAGAATCGAGAAGGAGTTTTGAGAAAGTAGGAGGATGCCAAAGGGAGCAAAGTGAAGCAGGTTTCCTCAATGGGCTGGAAATCTTGCATTTTCAGTGGTGCGCGATATGAAATTACCTAAGTAACCGAGACGGTCTGGGCAAAGGAGGCCGTTGCAATTGCAAGACTTTCTAGGCAAACGTGCTTAATATTTCAAATCTCTCAGTACTCGAAAAATTGAATTTAATAATTCAGTCCAAATGGGAACCCGCCAGTTAGAAGCGGCAGTCTGATCTCGCATGAGGTCGACAGGAAGCTAAGGTAGGCCATTCGATTAAAAATGCAATATATCCAGCGCAATTTCTCAATTCGATTTCACTAAGATATGTGTACCCAAGTATGTAACTTTTATATAATCAATTTTATTTTTCCGTGAATTTACATCATCCGACAAATATATTCTTTAGGAAGCTTTTATGTCCAGCTTTACGAGCTTCAAATAATATGTGTTCGTGACTGAAACATGCATGCGGAATATAGTAGTTGCAACAGTACGTCACCACAGCGCTGTCGGGCCTGAGAAAATCAAAGTGGCTGCCCACGATGTGCCACGCAATAAAGTATCTCAAAACGTCTAATAAAATAGTGTGAAAAACCAGGATTTCTTTAAAGAATCCAACAATATTGTATAGTCGGATTTTGCTAAAGCGATGATGGTTACTAAAGAGTAACGTATCGATAACAGAGATTCTATACGAGCGCGTATAGACTAATTTGTTTCCTGTGTGTGTCCAGTGTGTCCAGCTAAATACATGATGCAACAGGCGACATAAATATTTTGGTTGTATCAGAGTTCGCTCGCGTCTCGCTTGATCGGCAAGTCCGTAGATGTGTCCCACTTAGCCCCCGTTAACCCCGACTGCGCGCCGTTCGATTCAATATCGACGATGACGTCAAAAGCGACCTCACCAAATCAGATTCACTTGATTCAGTGAGGCTGCCAATCAATTGAAGTTCACCTGTGCCGTCGCCTGCAATCTCATCATCCTCAGTCGTGACGCATCAATATCGGACGATGATAACGTCCACCGAGTCCTTCAGTGAAAACGCTTAACCCTCATACGTCCCTTAAAAAATATTTACACATAAGATCCTCATGAGTAACCGTACTTGTCACCTATTCAACTAACTTCTGTACTGCCTGGTCCTTAGGGAATTTATTTCCAGAACCAATAAAAACTCTATCTATCTATCTATCTATCTATCTACTTTCCAACGAATCAATGACTATAACACGTTAAAAGATTTATTAACGTCAACCAACCCCAACATATTACGTTTATTTACGTCACCAACTGCTGCCTTCGCACACAAAGACGACGATAAAACGTCACGAGCGCTCAGACCGCCTAATCTCACTTCTTGCGGAGCACATGGACTGCACTTCAGACGCGAAAATGTAAACAAAAGATTCAGGTCGCTCTGCTTATTTGAATTAGCTTATGCTCGACTCTGGTTGTTGAAAATGGGCAGAGCTTATGGATTGCACCGATACACATGTTATTCGTGCATCGCAGCAATATCAAATCGCAATATCATCGTCAAATTTCATCGAAAGGTCGATCGTGTAACATGTTCATTTATATAAAAAATATTTTATTAGAGGCACCTCCTCAATTTTCTCATTTTTCGACGTTAGACTGTGCGTCGAATAAATACTTTGACGGCCGATTCTATGATGTGTAAATTCAGCTAAGCAGAATAATTTAAATTCGAAAATGGGTGAAATATCAGCCAAGCAGCGCAAGAGGGTTAAGGGGTGCGTGCCAGTTGCTGCGCCAACTATAAATTCTCAAAGATACTGCCAATGCGAGAAAGTATCGGCATAAACGAAACATGGACGATGTATAATTAGAAACTTGGAGTTTGGCGTCAGAGGCAAGCTGAATTTACGCATCGAACAGGAGGAGCCATCCGTGCCAAAAGCACCCTTGTCCAATTAGATTTGATAGTCGCTAAAGAACAAGTACCTACAATTGATCGAGCTGCTACATTTTCGTAAGCACGTGAAAGATTCGCATGATATTTCATCGCGAGCTCGAGTGGTAAGTGCGGCGATATGCGACTTCAGACTTCAGGATTGAGGAACGGAGAGGGAAGTAAAGTTTTCGACAGCACGCATGCAGGATTTTCAGGAAGGGAAGATGGCACTTCATTGAACTACTACTGTCAGCCTATTTTATACCTGGGCTGTGTCCTGAGTTCATAATCCAAACTCGCAATCGTCTGGCAGCAAGAGCTCTTTTATATATAGAAACGAGAGCCGTTGATTAAGAATCATGATTAGCATTTATTTCGGTTGTGTTTGGGCCGGATTCCGCGTGCTAAATTTGGCCGAGGTTTCTCGGGGGCTACTGGCTACTGATGTCGCCACCGATGTATTGGTGCGCCTCCTCGCACCCTTTCGAAACTGTTGCAGCGCAACTTGCTCCATTAGCCCCGATCCCTCACGGTTCAAAAGAGCGAAGCCAATACAGGATCGAAAGTTTATTTTTTTTATAATTCCACTTTTCCACCTAACGTCCATTCGTCCACTCTATTCCATTTGTTTGGCAAGGAGGCTCAAGTTTAGCAGTAACGTGCGACCATAATCTCATAGGCGGAAGACTCAGGAAAAATATCATGCGATTAATTGTCAGCAACGAATGTCTTGAATTATGACGGTTGCGAATTTTGCACGACGTACGAGCCACATTTATTCTTCTTTGAATTTGAAATTTCACTCTATCCATGTCAATGAACAGTAGGGTCCTCATAAAGGAAATAAAAAGTTTCTAGGGAGCAAGTGGAAACCTATACAGGAGGTTGGAGCTCGAACCGCAAGTTCGAAAGCTGCACCTCCGGGAATAATGCAGCAATCGTGTTCGTAAACCTCGATCCCTGCTGCACGTGTCGTCGCGGGGCGACCGCCGCTTCGCATCACATTCAAGAGTATCGGCCACACCTACGGAAATCCTGGATTATACCAAACCGATCAAACCAACCGAACCGACCAATCCGTGGAATTCATGTGCACTGCCGGAAGATCGAGGTCTGGTCCTACGGGCGCAGCTTCATCCGTCCTCGAAGGGATCGGCCGTTCGATGATAAAGAGTCAAAAAGGTATCTCGATCAGAGGATAAAAAAAAAGCGAGAAAAAAAAAGAAATAACGCGCGGCTATGAGCCTGAATTTGGATACTCTTTAAGATCCCTTTGATTCTGACTTGAATGCGAAAAGGCACGAAAGCGCGATGCACTATGAAAAGACTATACATATAATTTCGAATTTTCCAAATCCTCTAATCCTAAGAGACTCAACGGAATTGGATTACTCTGAACAGACTGGAGTATCTTCTGATCGGTCGGTTTTTAATCAGTCGAGAGCTTCCCAGATATCCTTGGGGAATCTCCCTTCGGTTCGCTTCGATCCCTGACGATGCGCGAATCTTCCTTGCCATTTTGCTCGCCACGTAAACGTCCACGTCACATTGCCGCGCTCTGGCACATCTGTAGCCTCTAGCAGCGCTTGTTTCCAGTTTTTCTAAGAGCTTCTTTTTTTCACCTATTTACATTGTACGTCGCCGTCCAATATGGGAACAATAGGCCCGCAATGCCTGTCACGAAGGGGAGTAGGTATTTAAATGACAAGGAGCTGCTTCCGCGCGCTTCAAGGGTGACCAGCAGCCTGCGATGAGTGGAACGCCGAATATTTAACGCCCGTCCTCCAGGACGCCAAGATAAAAACCCCCCAAAAAATACGAGAGTAAAGGGGAGAATCACGTATACCAGTGAAAGAAGAACTCTCTGTACCACCGCAATAATCAGATTATTGGCTTTGGGTAATTTTAGTCGAAAATTCATTTGTATCTGGTTGATTGGCGCGGAAGGATGGTTCGATACACGCGTCAATAAGCTAAAAGACGGAGTCGAGAAATTATTTAGATTCCTTCGAATCGCGTACGGTCCTCGCTTTTACTAATTAGATCATAGAATACGGATGATTTGTGAACACAAAGTACAATAGCTGCAATGACAAACTACTGTCGACGATCACATAAAGTTCCCTGGAGTTGAAAACTAACCTAACCCAATGCGCCAGTCAGACCTCGTATAGTCAGATAGATAATCGTTGCATTGAATGTGTCGAGTGTCGTCGCTATTCGACTTTCCAATTGCCGCTAACAACAAACGTAGCGCGACTTGTTTCTTTAACTTAACATTATTCAATCCAATTTAATTTCCTTGATCTTCCTAAATTCCTGCCGGTGCACAAAATTTCCGTGATACGAAAACTGCATAAGCTTCGTCTGACAATCAAAGATACCGGGTGGGAAGGAGGGAGGAAGGTGCACGCGCGACTTTGAACCTCAAAGAGGTCAGAGAGGTGAGTGTACCTCCAGGAACAATATACAGAGAGGGGATATAAGCCCGGCATCGGTAGCTCAGCGAGGCGCTGTTAAACGCGACGTAGGAATTTCATAAATCAGCCGGAGTCTGTGCGCGCCTGGCGTATCGCACGCTCGCACGCTCGCACTGACACCGCGCGCGATTCCAGGCCGCCATCGCTGCTATCGCCGACAACATCGCGCCATTCCCACCATTCCCACCGTCCACACCATTCCCCCTACCACGCTGATCTCGCATTATTACGTCTGACATGATTCCTACCAGTGGTTAATGTTTTACGGTGCACACCGTCCGAGTTTCAGTCGAGGCGACTGAGTGGAATTCATAAGTCAGAGCGTGAGCGCCGATGACTTTTACACAAGGAGGAACAGGAAAATAGAGAAGCAGCTAAGTAATTTCAAAAAATGGCCGAGAAAAGGAAGCTGGCCGAGAGCTCCTTATCGCGAAGCAGCGAGGGGTTTCCCTCGTTTCCCTCGTTTCCCGCGTTCCAAATAGACTCGCAATTCCAGCGAGATTCTTGAAAATGTAAAAGGGAAGACGGGCGGCGTCCTCCGCTCGTCGTCATCGTCATTGCCGTGATTATCGCGCGCAGGGTTGACGCTCGAGCGAAAGATACGTCGGCTCCACCGAAGCTCCCGATAGATGTAAGTGTTTTAGTGGCAGTGACGATGGCGCTGCTTTCCCAGTTTATCCTTCCTAAATCACGACGGAGAAAGGACAGCCGAGACAGATTGGATCAAACCAATTGTCGAGCTGCAAAGGAGCGAACGGAGGATCGAGCTTAATGCCGGGTTCTCGACTTTAATGTATCGTTCTTACGAATCTAATCAGAGGCTCCCGCTCCCGAGAAGATCCAAGAGGACGTTTCGAATTCATCTATCCGCTAACCTCTAATCTTGATCTCATCGATAACAATGATGCGAGACACCGATGGCCCCCTGTCCTGTGTAGAACACCCCACTTCTTGCCCGCGTGCCCCCTGGTCGTTCCTTTCGAGTGTCGATCGTCAACTCTCGTCTGCGACCCTTCATCCCGCCATACGCAATGCGCCAATAGGGAGACACGACATACTCTTGCGACGCCTGAGACGCCTGGGACGCCTGGGACGCCTGAGACGCCTGGGACGCCTGGGACCTCTAGGACCTCTAGGACACGTACGAAGCATTTCCGCGAGCGCTGCTTCAATGGTAAGTGTGCGCCTCCCTTCTCACCTGACATTCTTCATCCGGTTTCATTTCGGCCTCCACGAAGCTCGAGTTTCCATGCGTGCCGCAGCTCTTGCATTGACAATCTGCCGGGAGCACGCTCGAAATTTATTAAAGAAGTTATGGCTGCCCAGCATCTTTGTAGGATATTTTGTCTTAGAGGACAATAAAGCGTCACTTGCAGTTGGCTTTTATCGTTTTTTAACGTATTTTCTTAACTCTACGTAACGTAACTACGATAATGTAAATACGAGAGATAACCCACACCCCCAGCCGGGCGCTGGCCAATTCTTGTTTCAGCGGAAACTGACGAGCTGATATGACCTGAGTCTTCTCAACTACGGCAAAACGAGAACACTGCGCGCTCTACAGCCCTTTGCCTCTCTCTCTCTCTCTCTCTCTCTCTCTCTCTCTCTCTAACGAGGCGCCAGTATCTTAGCCGCTCTTAGAAACCGGTTTAGCTCATAAGTAATACTGCGTAAAGGGCGTTTATGACATAAAATCTTGAATGTAGTATCTCGCAAGGCTCCACAACCCGGGGCCTGTAAATCGACAGATGATCGGATAACTCAGGCGGCACGCGCAACGCGGCTCAGTTCTTCGGCGAGGAGCGAGAAAGTCCTCAGCGTCTCTTTTCGAGGTAGCTCTAACGTCAACCATAAACCTCGGCTCTTTCTCATGTAAATACGAACGATCCCCGCTACCCCAAATCCAAATCTACACCCACACTCGCTTAACTGACACTCGACCCGCTCTCACCACTCTCAATTACGCAATTTAACCGGGCATTAAAATGATCCTCCATTCCCCAGTCTACTTAAGTCTGATTCTCATTCTCCCGGCACGGCCGCCATCGTTGCTACTACTCTCTAACTTTCTTCTCCCTTTTCTCTTTTCTCGTTCTCGTCGTTCAGCACCGCTAATGTCATTCGAAGCCGCAGCTCGTACTTGTGCATTTTTTGTCTTCGGAAGGAAAAGCTAGCAAAAAGAGAAGAGGGTGAAGCAACCTTTCCCCACTTTGATTATGACGAGGACACAATCTGTAATCCTCGTGGAGATTTTCTCCTGCACTCTCTCCGGCCGCATTCTTTTCCTCCACATCTCCACGTCTTCCCTTCCACATTATCTTCTCCTATTCTGTATTTTCACGAGGTAGATTTAACCTACTCGAGTAAACAATAAAAGTCCTCGCTGCCTACTTCAGATACTCCGGCCGAAGCGAATGAAAATTCAAACGAGAAATCTTGTATTACGTACGCGCGTTGTGCATTCTACTACTTCTTCTCGCGTCAAGTCGGGCCGATTAATCCATAAAGATTGATTATCGCGAGTATCGGCCGAATCAATGGCGCGCAACTTAAGACAGAAAAAACTTAAGACACGGTGACACATCTTCATCCCGTCACGTGAGCACGACAACTTCACGAAACCCGGAGAAACATCGGAAACATCGCCGTCCCGTGTTGCTCATCTTGAATAATTTCAAGGCAAGAATTTCAGAGTTCACGAGACAACGAATGCAGATTTCAACTGGCAATGCATTTCCAAGGAACTGCGGAAGCACTTTGTTCTTCGAATTGGAACGCGGAAAAGAAGGAGCGAGGGAATGGGGCGACATGTGCTTCCAACGGATCGAGTAACGCACTGAACTTCATGGGTTCCCGTATCGTAATGGGTCAGGACCCTCATCGATCGGGGCCACAATAATAAAAGCAATTAGGCGGCTCTCCTAAAAAATGCCTGACTATTGGCGCGATTCCAAATCAATTTAAAAGTTCGCAGCGTTCGCTGCCAATCGGTCGCGCTAGCAACGCGCGATTCTGTAAGTCATTACCAGGAAGGCTCCCGGTAATGACAAGTGGAAGGGCAGAGCTAGCGGGAGCCGTGATAGGCGGGACAATTAAACTCGCTTCATAATTTCTCAGGCGCTGTAAGCGTGCTTAATGAGAAATGCGCGTTCGCACTGATGATGAATCTGCCTCGAGAATTCCCTCGAATTGCAGTTGGTGGAAATCGGCTCTTCTTCTTTCGTAATTCACCCAGTCTTGTACCCATCATCCACTAGCCTGATATCGTCGCTCCTAACTCTGGCTTATTTCGATTACCTGGTAGTACGATATATTACGATAGAGCAACTTCATAGTAAAGACGTGCACAGCGACGAGCCATCCTCTCAAACCTTTGCTTTCTGTAGAAATTTCATTGAGCCTCGGAAGGGTGGAAGAGATGGGAGAAATTGCGAACCGCGATAAAAGTGACAACACCTCGGAAGGAGACAACTAGAGCGCTCTGGGTGCATGTAACTGCATGTAACTGCATGTAACTGCATACATATATGTTATCGCGTGCGCCTGTGCTACTGGGGCTACTGGGGCTACTGGAGCGGCCGAATCCTGCATACGTGTAGATCTATCCTTACGGGACGCGCAAGCAGTGCGGGAGTAAAGTTTATTGCAGGAACGCATTAGATCGAATAGGCTACAAGACTTGAACCTCGACGCAAGCGCCCAACCCCCCACCCTCTCTGCAGGATGATAACCACCCTAGGAGTACTAAGGGCCCAATAAACTCAACGGAACATACTGCGAACCTCGGAAGTTAAGGTGAACTCGCTTCAGGACTGAATCGACTCAGCGGAACACGCTGGCACGCCAGGGCGCGTGTCTCGCGGCAATACTACCTTCATCCTGCCCATCGTGATCGTCGTTCTTCCTTTTTTCTCTTCTTCCTCTTCGTTCCGGGTTTCCCGCTCCCTGTTGCAGCAACTCTCCATGCAATAAAGGAACAGACTATCGGACGTGACAGAACCAGAGAGCCGAGAATTCTCGCAAATTCGTTTACGACTGGTCATTATCGAAGATACGTAACAGAGTGAAGAATTTTACTCGGAATCGTAATTGGGGATTATCGTCCTCAATGAGGATAGCTAAAAAGAAAGGTGAAAATAGAAGTCAAAATAGAGTTGAAGGAAAAAGAGTGAAGAGCAAATAATTGTCGCAAGAGCGTAGACTAGCTGTCAGGGACTGCTGATGACTGAGGAACTAGGCGACTAGGCGACTAGGCGACTAGGTGGGGACTGGCTGGATAGCAACTTGGAGCATAACAGAATATAGATATAGAGAATAGCCGAGAAGCCAGTGCTTTGGCTTTACCGAGTGTACTTTACCGAGCATATAAATGCTATTTATGGCTGCATAAACCAGCGATAGGACGTATAATACAGCCACACACCCTTGGCTCACATGCTTCCTTCGCCCCTCACCCCTTAGCCGCTGTCACTCTCTCTCTCTCTCTCTCTCTCTCACCACTATTGCTCCGACGACCCGTCAGCGCGACCGATTCTGCGTCTGCGCCAGTTGCCGCGTTTACCTTTGATCAAAGGCGATCGACTCGCTTCGCAATTGTATGGATCTTCGGATCATCCGAGCGGAAGAATGTGCGAGCGGCAGGCCAGGAGGCGCGACCGATCGAAGGGGGTCGATCGGACAATAAATCGAATTCAATTTCTCGAGTTCACAGTTTAATTTGCGATGATCGTTTCGCATTGGCAGCCACTGTCAGCAACGAGGAATTAACTGAACTCGGCACGCGAATCCTGTTCTCAATGCTCTCGTCAATCTATCTTCCGGACTTCGCATTTGACGGCTTCGCATTTCCAAATGCAACTAACTGCCTGTGGCTCATCCAGCGGGCCACCACCACTTTCAAATCTCGAATCCGAATGGCCAAGTGTTGAGGTCTGTGCGTCAATTACTCTCGCTTCCTTCAGCAAATGGGCTATTCTGCCAAGTTGAATCAGCGGCGGATTATCGGCACGATAGATACGGAGCTACATGGGATTTCAGAGAGCCGATGAGTTGCTGGAAAATTCCAACGAGGTTCCCACGGTGTGCTCGGTGTTTCCCGCGTGCGTTTCATTCTTAGGAGCAACAGGACTCAGAGGCGAAAGGGCATCAATATCCTCTCGTTGACATACAATCCTTTTGACAAATAAGTACTCGGCAACTTCATTGCGCGTTAAGCTCGGCCTAAGGGCTAAGGGCAGAGGATTATTAGCGAAGGCTAATCGATCCATCACGCACGATTATCGTCGACTGTTCCTTCCTTCTGAAATGACTTCTCTAATTCTCTCCATTATCGCGAAATGACTTCGGAACCGACTCACGTCCAAGCCTGATATTCAGGTACACCCGGTACCGAGGAACTTTGTCTCCCTTGTTTTCCTCATCCTCCACTCATTAAGAAAATTCCAGCAATCCCGCATGACGAAGTTGACTCTTGACTGCGTCGCCCATCTCAATCTTGACTAATCGCTGTTCTTTATTGTTATGCTGTCGTAGCGTGTAACAAGTATCGTTGCCCACCTGAAACAAAGAAGAAGGCTCCAAAGGCCCTGCTAGATCCCAACCTCCGTCCCCACGGGGACGGAACGAAGACGCAGATAAAGATGGGATTGATGGGATTGCCTTGGACGCCGTAGAAATATGCGAGGAGTCGGAAGAGTAAAAGATTTTAATCTCGTGGCCAGTTAAAAACTCTCATAGATCGCGGACTAGGGCGGATATAACGATAAGATCATTCGCTGAGTCACCGAGCAGCCCGCGAGCCTCCGTTCGTGAGCTCAAATAAAACTTGAATGAAATTTAATAAGTTTCTTGAGGAAGGTCATAACTTTCAAGGGAAACACGGGTGGAGGGATGTAAATTTAAGAAGGTTCCGCTGCACGCTCCACACTCGCGAAATACTTTGCAAGAGGAATCGTGGGGGTTTTATGCAAAAGTAAATTCACGTCCACCACATATGTATATAGGTATCGAGCGCGTATTACTAGCTGGAGTACGTAGGAGTACAGTGTAATTGCACATGCATATAATGTACAGCTGACAAAAGAGAAAAAGAGAAAAAGAGAAAAAGAGGTTATAAAGTAGTGGGAGCTGCTGGGAAAAGGATGCTATTCGATTAGAGTCGGTTATCATCGTCCTTCTGGCTAGCAGTCTAATTAAAGATAGTTCTAGGATCCTCCAGCTGCCTTTAATAATAAAACTCTTGAGCAACCTTAAGCTTCGATAAAATGCCTTGAACGAGTAAACTTTTTTCTTTTCGCTGTACCGCTGTACGTTTCCCTTGGTGGCCACAGAAGAGGGATGTAGCTTTCGACTCTTCCTCGAGGTTCTTCCGGCCTCTCCGCATTCCCCTGAAAAGTGCGGCCGATATAAGAACCCGGCGCGCGACTTGCAGCCTCCTCGAGTTCTCCTTGTCGCTACATATTTCTCAAGTTATCGGATGCACGGGGCGCCGCGATTGCCTCTTAACGGTAAAAAAGTTTTTCTCCGTGTTTTTTTGATCCCACCGGCGGAACCAGAATAAGTAACGATATCTCCAGGAAGGAGAGTCACGTAGCGCCCTGTAAATCGGATTAATCGCGGAGCTCGAGCGAAGCGTGGCCTCGGCTGATTTCAAACGAGACGAGAGTCTCCCCTCGTTCCTTCTCCCTGAGGCATCTTCATCCAAAATCTTCCGCATTTCCCACAGTCATCGTAGCCACGAACTCCGTTCCAAATCATCTCGGAGAATGGATTCTAAAAATTGTGCGAGGTTTTCGAGAAAACGAGCCGAATTAAACGTAAAGCTATACTACAATGTCTCCCACTGCCTTCGCCAAGAAACTCATTATCTCATTTAATTCACTCTGCTGTGTCTTATTGAGAGAAGAAGGTTCTTTTTTTCAATCAATGACTTTCACATTTTTAATGATTCTACAAAAGTGAGAAACTTGAAAGGTTAAAAAAAATGATAACCGATCATTCTTATATTGCTATACTCGTTTCCGTAAAACTTCCGTCGATTGTTGCTGCATCGTGTATTGCGTCCTGTGTTGCACCTTGTGGAATATCGGAGGCGCCTGCAAAACTGTCGCCGGTACTACAGACGAATAGAGATCTCTTTTTCGTGTCCTTCAAAGGATAACGAAGGAAAGAAACTTATGTGCATGACGTACCATCTCTATAAATAGAGTGTAACTGCAAAATTTGGTACTTGGAAAGAAACCGAGTAGGAGGGATAAAGTCTCCTTTCACGGAAACAGAACCTAATCCCGAGAAGTTACGTGACCAGAATTACATTTGGTTCTTCCTAGAGAATCTTGTCTTTATCACAGGCTGCAGACATCTCTCTCTCTCTCTCTCTCTCTCTCTCTCTCTCTCTCTCTCTCTCTCTCTTTCAGTTCATTCATTCAGTCATTTTCTCCTCGACCAAGTAACTGATTTCATTTGTTAAGAAAAGTGGGAACGCTCGATCCTCGATCTGCCCAATCTGCCCAATCTGACCAATCTGAAGCGAGGATCAGCTGGACTTGTGCTCCCGGCGCGAGAATGGCACTCTGCGTATGTATTCAAAGTTATCTCAAGCAAATGGGTTTCTTGGCTCATGACCAATCGTTATTGCAATAATACGCAAATTATAATATGGTTGCTCTGGATTACGCGACAGGCGGACACGCAGAAACGCGGAAACGCGTTATACGTTATGCAGAATATCATTTTAAATCTTCGGATGGTGTATCCTCCTCTCTGGGCACCGTTTTCTTTATTTATTTTCCAAAAATTGTTCGGCAACCATTGGCCCACTGATCCGACTATGTCAGCTGACTGGGTCTCGAGAGGATAACAACAAATTGGCCAAAGATGATGGAAAAAGTTTTCCAGTTACACGCAGGAGCCCGGAGAGCGAGGCTGCCAAAATTCCATTTCTCGAAATCCTTTCCTTCCACTTTCATTACGTCTTCTTGCATTTGGCCCCTTGCGCCGCTGCTTCTTGCATCTTACTTTCTGCCTCTCAGCTTCCCTGGCTACTTCCGTGTAATCTACTACACTGAAATTGCTCATTTACTCTTAATAAAGATAGCCACTCAGAATAGAAGAAAAACAAGCGCAGGAGCTATCTGTTGATTTGTCGATAAATTCAGTCTGTACAGTAAAGTCTCTATGGACTAGGACGTTGGCACGTTGGGCCTCAAGTTTCTTCCGAAACATATGGCCGACGTCTCCCTCTTACTTCACCCTGGAAGAGGAAGAGTTGGACAATTATTTTTTCCAACACGCGCATAAAAATGGTGACTTTCCACGCCTGTTTAGCGGGAGGAAAACAGCTAATTTCCG
>JASCRG010000677.1:127906-235267 GCA_030264185.1 Cephus rjabovi
CGCTTCGCTCGGGCGGCAAGCTTCCCACTCGTCGAAATCGTCTGTTTTCCTCCCTAGTTGTACAATCTACTATTCTGTCAATGTCGAAGATGCTTAGATTTATCTGTTTTCGTTATCTCTATCGGTATGATCAAACAGACCAAAAACGGTGAAACAGTCGTGAAATTCGAAAGCGTAAATCGAAGGTGCTGGTGGCTATTAAAGGATTGGTGCCGATCGATAACAGAGAGTCCACACGAAAAAAGTCTAAAGTTTGGCTATTCTCCGGGCTCGGGGAAATACCCACCAAGTGGATTCCAAGTAATCTCGGAACAATCGAGTCTTTCGTGCCTATTAAAAGGAGAGCGCAAACTATTATATCTTTCAATTAATTAAATCCTCGCTATTTCATATCTACCTTCGGCACCCACAGTTCCACTCGAGCACATTTCTATATCCCCTCGCGGAATCGAGGCTGATGCAGGTGAAATTGAGAATCGAAGCTTTCCTATATTCGAATTGGATTAGGAGGAGAGTGGAGGGTGAAAGGGAAGCCGGAAATGAGGAGGGCGGGTCTCGTCTATGGAAATTCACTTGATTCGAAAAGAGATGCGGATTTAGCACCCAGAAGCAGCCATCAGACAGCCATCGGTAGAGCTCAAAATCAGTGCGACGCGGCGCCATTTGAAAAGCATCGGCGACTGTAGCCAGCAGCCACGTGGAAGCCCAAGCTGCTAGCGATGCCAATATTTCTGCAGCACGCGCGCAGCCATTGTGCTGCTCTGTGCTCTTCTAATCATCTATTTCTTCATTTTTTTTACCCGATGTGCAGCTCCTTATAGGCAAAATACTTGTGCACAACTGGTTGCGTCATTACCCCCCCACCCAAACTGTATTTTATTAGCGCAAGCCGAATCACATGGCTGCAAATACGCAGTCACTCTCTTGGCCAGAGCCTCTTCCGGAACTCGAGATGACGCAAATAGGAGAGGGTGAGAGGGTGAGAGGATTCAGGAAGGTTTCAAGGGTCGCAGGAGCCCACGACATGAAATTAGCATCAACCGGAAGCAGCACATTTCTCTTGCAGCACCATTCGATTATTTAGGGTAACAAATCTTCTCTCTTTCCGCGGTTTAAACCGAAGCAAATCCAAAGCCGCGCAGCGTCGCGACGCATTACTCCATGTTACATTCTATATTCGAGCAAGTTCTAGGATAGAAGCGCCATTCTTGAGTTACAAATAGGTGCGAGAGGTACGAGTGGAGCGGCGCAAAGCGAAAGGAAGAAGAGCTCCCCTGCAGCTGGACCCGTCGCTCATCTCATTGAGATCGTTAGCAGCTGCATCGGTCAATGGAAATTAGCCCGAGGAGCAACCAATTGTACGGCAGAGCGGAATTAGCGCAACCAATGGAAATAGACACATAGACACGTAGGCACATCGTGGCCGCCGGGAACGAATGAACGAGTCCAAATGGAACCATTGTCAAAGTGGTATACGTATGTAGGTGGCTGATACCCAAGAGTCGACGGCGCAGGCGCAATTGCCCAACGTGCACTCTCTAAATTTCACCATTGCTTATTCTTTCTTTCACCGGTACGGCAGAGTATCTATTACGGTGATGTAGGCAGTAGGGGTCAAGCGACACCAACACTACCGATTGCACAGTGCCCGAGTCTCCGCACAAGTCGAATAATAATGGCGCAAACGGATGGACCAGGAACAGAAATGTAGGATCGATCTGATCGTGAGCGACACCGTCAAAATTCTGAGAGTGCTGTCAATTTTGTAACGGTGTTTGTGCACCGTGTGGGGGTAGGTACATACATTGGTAGGTACGTACAGGGAACACGACATGGAACGGAACGAACGGAACAAACGAAAACGTAAACGCAGCGTTGCTAATACTAAATCGCTGAGCTACTAATTGCATGGAAATAGTCGAGGACACTGCCTAAAAAATGCATCATAAAAGCAATTCCTCTGTTCACGCTCGATCACTCACTTGCCTCGTCTAATGAAATATGGAAAAACGCATACAAGCCACCGCTTGCCAATTGTCACTTTTATTCGTTGCACGAGGCAAGAAGATTAAGTATAACTGATAAGATTTCCATTTATTGCATCATAAGAAATCATTCATTTTGACCAAATTTAAGATTCTTTTCGTGGTTGGTCCTGACTAGTGGTCCGGTCCACAATAATTGGGTATTTTACGATCAAACGATTGCGTTTCGTTACTGAACTGCTTGAGGAAAAGACAATCTCGATCAAAGTGCCTTATAACGACGGAATTAGGGATGACCAATGATCTCTGCAGGTTCACGCGCTACGTCGCTTTTTAGAGCATTCGCTGGCGCGCCGCTTTCATTGCTGTTTCGGTTGACGTTCGGCCACATATGGTAGCTACCTTTTTTCTCGGTCACGAGTTTTTCAAGCAGCAGCGGATTTTTCTCGATGCCCGACCTTCGTATTCGACGTGTAACAAAATGTTTCTCGCTCAAATTGCTATATTGTACAGTTTTATACACGCGTGACATGGTGTGTCGAATCCAGCCGAGCGAGCTTCAATGCCTTCGTCACTAAATCGCATAAGAAAATGAAACCAAGCGTGAAACATGCAGCTGAAAATTAACCACTTAACTCGATTAAAATGGAGCCTGACCTACAAATTTTCCAGAGTACGATAGAAACTTAAGCCATTATATCTCGAGTTTCCGCTGATTGTGAGTTTCCTACGCTCCTCCTTACTACTTTACGGTACAATCTTTCCCTAAAATTGCTCGAGTTCCTGAAATTGCTTGAATCGCGTCTCAGTGAACCGTTCGCACGGTTCTCGGGTGGCAGGAGCATCGCGACGCTTCTCAACCGCAGCCTGCAAACAGGTTCCCCTTGCGTTCTGGCCAAGATGCACTTGGCAGCGGGGCAGCCAGGTGGGCGGCCACAACGCGATTATACGTATTATGTAATAGCTAATATTTGTCACGTTTCATCTCCAGCACGCATTTCAACCATCGAGAGTTAAAAAAGCTAATCACGCGCTCATTACCTCGTTACGCGAGGGACTAAAAGTCTCAAAATGTAGCTACAGTAGTGCTAAACCAATCTCGATTCGAAGTGCACAGACTGAATTATGCCAAGCTGATCTTGTCAGTTGGGTATTAAAAGTTATTGACTCCGGTGCATACTATTCGATCGAAGGGACGTCGATCAAGGATCGTCTCCTGGATATTGATCCTACTGAGGCAAGTCGACATTCTCAATAGCCAACACGAAGACATTTACCGCCTTAATGGATAACGGGACTCGATTCACACGTGACGCCCGCTTCGATATAAATATCCCGCCGTACAGAGCGATTTTCCCGTCACAGCGCAAACCACTTCCTGTGCATTCAGCACTTCGCGTTACACGAAATGTCAAATATAAATTGGAATCTCGATTTGACTCGCCAAGTATGTCCGATAAAAAGATTCTCGGTAATCAAATCGCAAGGCGACTTCATTAATTCGTAGCAGTTCAATGCAAGTCAGACTGACTGAGAATGAAAGCGCGCATCCGAAAACACGAAGCACATTTCGGTTCTTTAGGCAGCAAGCTCAGAAGTCCGGACTCCCTTTCCTAAGATCATCAGCAGAAAGTATGTTGGTCATCGCGTCTTTAACCGATTGGTCCATGGGGTCGCAACGTCCAATAAAGGACACGGAGTTTATCTCTTTATCTGGCTTTGCAAAGTCCTCCAGCGGCCGGTTTTTGCGCTTTGCCTTTTCAATTTCCTCTCCCTTTTCGAGCTTATTCTTTCATTTACGACAATTTCTCCTTCCTCGGCTCTCCCAACTGGCAGCGAGCCTCTCGCCGCCCTCGATCCAGGCGATCCGGAGAGAAGGCCGCAAGGAAGGAGGGACGGTTCGGCGATGGCGGGGAGGCAGGAAGCAGCAGAGAGACATCCTCTGGCCGACGTCCCACGGGCACCCGGGCAACCGCCCAGCGTTCTCTGCGTTCTGCGCGTTGTCATTTTTTCTAGCATGGTCTTACCGAAGCGGGCGATGCGTAACGATGCCACAGTAATTAAAACTACCCGGATGCCGAGCGACGGCGCTTTTTAATTGAAAAAATTTCCAAGCCAACTTTTGTAAGAGAAGCGGGGCGCGTGCGCGGCTTCAATTGAAAAACAATGACCGTCGAAAGCTCAAAAGCACGATTCATCAAATATCGTCGAATCGAACGTCGAACGTTTGGTGTTGCGGGGCTGGGTGGTAGGGGCGGGGGGGGGCAGTCGGTGGCAGGAAGGAGCGACGAAGCGTGCCGCAGCGTCGAGGGGAGAAGTATCGATTTCAAGAACGACGTATCGCGAGATTCGGGGCCACGTTCAAATGAAAAAATTGCGAGGACGGCCCCCGTTATCGCCTGGGCCGACGCTTCACAGAGCGTAACTTAACTTATCGATAACACGCGTCGTTTGAGTATCTTCGTTAGGACGAAACGATCGGGTAGATTCGCGCTGTCGCGACTTGGGAATGAGAGAGACGCGCAACTCGAGAAAAAGGAGAAAAGGAGAGCGAGGAAAGGTAAGGGGGCGGGGGAGGGCCGTTCCGCGAGATAAGGCCGAAGGGACTAATCCCCGCATCAGGAAACCCAGAAACCCTTCCGATAATCTTGCGCATTATTTCCTCAACAATTATACTAGCGCCGGGATTACAGTAGCTATCGTCTCGTAGAATCGGCAATTTGCCACCACGTAGAATCGAGATTCGTTAAACAAATAAATTTGAAGGACGCGGGTCTCGCTTTGACTCCCAGGTTGCTTGGAGAGAAGAAGAAAGAAAAGTCGCTCGGATTGAAAAGCCGAATGGGTGTCTCGGTGATCATGGACCCATCCGCGCGCGGTGAACGTCGGCTCGTAGCTGCTACATCGGGTACCTAGATGGCGGGGAGGGTCAGCCACGCATTGCCCGATCGCTCGGAAAGGGAAAATTGATGTACCGTTAACTGCAGTGCGAACTGAACGGATGAGGGAGGATTCGACGTGTCGTGTTTTTAACGCACCCGCTTGAGATCGATGTGGCAGCATCGGTATATGTATAGTACGGTATGAATATACAGAACGTGCGCTGACCTCGACGTGGGCATCGACTCGTCACTGCAGAGTTTGTGGATTCTCTCGCATCAATTCCTCCTCGTTCATCCCCTTTACCGAAATTTGCCGCATTACGCGGTGGCCGCTCGCTGCGGCCGCACTGAGAGCCGCCACACGAGAGGAATGCGACGCAAGGGACTCGTGTGCCTGGTAGAGGCCGGACTGAAATCTGCTTTAAGCTTCGTAAGCCCTTTACAGCTGAAAATCTAATTTTCAACTTTGTTCACGGTTTCTGACAAGCAGCGTTCAGGAATTCACGCTGCGCTTCGTCTTATACAGTGCGACATGATTTATTTCTCGAAAATCGTCAAGACTCGAATGCCCGATTTCAGACTTTGAACACGGCCTCGAATCGAGCTCCAGCCCGTCGCGGGTGCCGTGCACGATTCCAATGCAAATTGTGAGATTTTCCGAGGATTTTCCTGATACAAAACGAGAGAGAGAGAGAGAGGGAGAGACTAGCCGAGCGTAGCGAATCTTCCGGGCAACTGGAGCTGCACACAGCGGGTCATTTGGTCATTTGGCTATTCGACTATCCAACTGTCCAACTGTCCAACTGTTCAGCTATTGGACCATCCGACTATCCGACTATCCAAAGATTCAGCCGTTCACCGATTCAGCAGCCAGTTGCGATGCGGTAGAGTCGTAAGTGTAGGAACTAATCTGGGGTTAAGCCTGGGGCAAATTAAGCCCGCTGGAGCACCGGTCCAGGACTCGCGGCCATAACCCAACCTGCACTGCCGCCGCGCACTGCCCTAACTCCACTTAAATTAAAGCAATCTATCCTGCGGAACTCTCGCGCTAAGCCAGGAGGTTAAAGGAGTGACTGCTCGCGCGCATGGCTTCCACTTCCAGTGCAGCTTCCTTCCTCTTGCCCCCTAGAGCTCCCGCCATTTTACTATGTCGTTTCTTACCCTTCCTCCTCTCCTGTTCACACGTCACAACCATATTCCATATTCCTAAACCTGCTGCTTGCAAAAGTTCCTGCATAACAGGGTGTGTGTATATGTAGACCCGTTTTTGTAAGTAGCATCTACGAGGGGCAGTTGAACGCCGCTTCGAGGGAGCCACCACTCCCAAAATACTAATTTCCTATTAAACTGCTATGTGAAATTAAAAACGCTGAATCCGCGTGACATTAATCAATCAAATTCATCACGGGCTGTGCGGCTGCTCTTTGCGTCTCTTGCGCAATTGTCTTACGGTTGTGCAGGGAGGACTCTGCAGACTCTAAGGACTTTTTCACAATTCAGTGTACATTGTGAAAGCCCGGGGAAGAGATAGACAAGAGGAAGTAAGGAGACGACTAATATAGTCGAAGATTCGACGGCGAATCTTGTTGTGTTAGACGCAATCAATTATGTAAACAACTGGAATGGAATATCGCTCCTGTAGATTGTTACGATTCTGCATGCTCTCGCGCCGCAACGTTCGGCTTCCGTTTCTTCTGCCATGTAGCTTCGTGTCGTGTCCAACGCATAACTACATTAATATTTCAGAGAATCAATTTTGTGATGCATTATAGAAATCAATGCCCGAGAGGAAGTAACTATTCGGGCGAATCAATTCCGTGGGACGCGAAGTGACTCCGTAAGAGAGACAAAGAAACCTAGAAGCGCCTTTCCTCTTGCTTTAGTGGGGAACCCTGCCGAATGAGGAAAATAATGCAATTAAGGATCGGAAGTGCACGGAGCGACGTCGGACGTCGGCACGTCGACGCGAAAAGTACGTTGGCTGAACGGCAAACGAAGGCCGCTGGCGCGAAGAAGCGAAAAGCGGAACGGACGAACAGTGGAGGAACGAGCAAGAGACCCGTTTCGCGTTGACGCTGGTTCACGAAGTGTCAACCAGAGTTTATCAGTTTTCCGTAACGTCTTCCTGGGCTCCTGGTTGCCACGACGTCCACGACGTCCACGACGATTCCCGTTCCGCGATCACCAACTCACTCTCCACTTGCATCTGATTATAAGATCGAACGCAGAATCGGAAAGTTCCAAAGACTGAGCGATGCTGATTGAGTATCGACCAAATGACTTCAGCTGCGACTCAAAGTAATTCAGTCCGATTGGAGTCCGTGTGCCCCTGTGCCCCTGTGCCCGGGTGCGTCCCTCTCTGCCCCTTGAACGACTGATACCAGAGATGAGCCACCTTCCTTGACAATTTGTCTTAATTGATCGTTCGCTCCAGGAACAATTGATGCTCCGAGCGAAAGGACTTGGTCGGTTCGACGTTAAAATGTTTCTCTGCAAGGACGCAGCCTGACCATTGCGCTAGCAAAATGCGACAATTTGCCAGAGCGCTTCGATAAATGAAACGAAATTCGATCGAATTGATTATCGGCCGTTGTCAATTACTCGAACATTCGGCCAATAAAACGCGAACGACTGCGCGAGGAGATGGGTGGCTCAGTTCGGAGAGTTCAGAGTGAATAGGTCGAGGAGGGTTCAACGGGTCGAACAGGGTCGAACAGGGTCGAGGGGGGGAAGGAGCGCGGTGGATGACCGCTGCAAAATTTGCAAAACACCGAATTTCAATTACTCGTGGAACGGGTGAGCACGGTACGGTCTGACGAAACAAAACTCCCCTCAAATAAATCATAATTACAAACGAGCCGGCATGCGTGTCAGTTAACGCGACCGACACTTTACCATTTTACAGCGAGAACGATAGGGGGAGAGGACGCGGCGAGCGCTCCGATAAAATGTCCAAATGAAACAATCGAGTCTTTTAATTCCGCTATTATATGCGTATTGCTGATGGCACGGAATTGGCGGCGGCCTGAATACTGGAATACTGGATCGCATCCTTGTTCACCGATGTTGCCCGGCGGCAGCGTCACGTCCTTTTCGCCGACGTAATAGTCGCTGCCGCCATCTGTGCCTCAAATTTTTCAACGAAATTCCCCGGCTGAAATATCGCGCGCTTCCACTGGCCGAGCTTATTGCGCAGCGAAAATCATAATCAATTCTCCGTCCAATCTCCTCTTATCTCGATATTCTGTTTCTCTTCTCCATTGGACTTTGGTTTTCCACCAAATGTACCAAGATTGTGAATTCCATGGATTATTCGAGTGAACGATATTCAAGAACAATCGGGACTTCGAGGGGTGGGAAATGCTGCTGAGATCCCGTCTGAAGTTCCTGCACTCTCGATTTGCGAATCACCGCTAGCGATTTTTCCTTCTCTATAGAGAAGAGAAGACTCGTGGTTGGGACGATCTTCCGACACAGATGCTGCGCATCTTGGGAGACACGGGATCTCTATTCACAGTTGCACTTACCCAGCCGTGTATCGAGTAGACTTGTGAGCAAGATAGAGTGATGTAAGGTTTCCGCAGTTGCGTGTCTTACGTAATCAGCACTCAAAACACGACGAAACTCAAATAAAATCTTAAAACTTGATATCGTACATTAATCGTATTGATTATGGTGGCAATCGATTCGGAGCCCTCAATTCCTATAGTGAATGTATCAATAACTTTTTCTCATGTATAGCGATTCATATTTGATCCCAAACACATTAAGAGAATTGACTCGGATAAAGAGTCTCGGGGGTCCGTGCCCGGTGCAGCCTGGTGGCCTGTACTTGCCGCGAGACTCGACCGAGTCGGAGGTAAGTAGGGTGCGGAGGTCGTAGGTACGAGATAGACTGTAGACACGATGCAGTGTAGGTCAAGCATGAATAGTTGATGGCAGCTTCGACTTAACCGCAGAGCTATCGAGTCTCCAGCAACTGGCTGCTCTGGGGAGTTCGGTAGCGCCGCCATTGCCGCCATTACCGTCACGTTTCTGCAGCGTTCTCTCTGCGGTCGAACAGTTGTATTTCCAGTACACGCGCCAGCAGCACTCCAGGGAATCTATAGTTCGAGCGCTATCCATCGCTATGCGGCCCTCTTCAGTCTACTGCTCAGAGCTATCCCTATATCCATCCCCTTCTGTAAGAATCCCACTTACCTGACGAGGACGAGGCGGATGATACACTTTCCTACTGCAGCTATTCGTATTGGCGCTTTCTCAATTTTTAATTCTTCCCACTGGCCGCGGCATCTTGGATCGGTAGAGCCAGTTCCAGTCTATGCATTCTGCTTAGCCAAATTTCCCCACGCAGCCTCCGTCAACCACGTACAGCCAGAGGCGCGATAAAGGGCAAGTGACAACAGTTGCGCGAATGGCGCGTCGAGAGAAAACAAGGAAAAGGAACGAACGGAAAATGGTCCTCCGTAATGTAAATTAGTCACGACCAGATCGCGTATGCACTAACGGCTGTCTGTGCGATAGGTATACCTAAACCAATGTGACGTAGGTAAATATTGGAGCTCTCGGACACGGAGGCTGAATTATTCTGTCCAAACGGAAGATCAGTTCCCAATAATCCACGGCACGCGCATTTACATCAGAAACGAGCCAATAAATACGCCGTTTACACGAAGCTCTGCTATCCTAGTACCTGTCTGGATAAATTCCTGGCGCTGCTCCAGCTCCTCCCCCCTTCTCCGTCTCCGTCTCCCCGGCTTCCCGGCTCCACGACTCTCAAACTATCCTGAGACCATTCTCGTCCGTTCCATTCCCAATACAAATGAACGCGTCCTCCTACCAAACTACGGAACTACGGAACTACGAAATTGCGAAATTGCGAAACTACTACGGTTGGCCAGCCGAAGGGTGGGGGGGGGCTCAGAGGGCCAACAGAGGGAAAAGGTATAACTCTGTCTAGTCCCAAGTCTTCGAGATACAATAGCAACGATCATTCTGCACTAATTTCTGAGAAAAAGTCGACGCCATGCGCTATCAGTGACTCGCCAACGGGGGCCACAAAGGAATCAGCAGTGAATAGCAAATCATGTTTCAGAATGTCAGAGAAAGTCAACGTCGAAATAGAGGAGAAGAGTCGTTCGAGAAAAGCCAAAGATGACAGATGGTCATTCGAATGAGCGATGGGTCCAGGGCGCCATGGAATGTGCAACGGTCAAATGTGAAACGACGACTTGGGCTGCGCTGGCTGTTCGTTCTCAAGTTTTTCGACTCGTCAAAACTAATCGTGACTTTCTTTTGCAAATTATAACTGACCAATGAAACTTGCAACGTGTGCGCAGTGCTATATTTAGATATGGTCGTTAGACGGGAATACAAAATAGGAATTTTCAATGTTTTATGTGCGATTAAAAATTTGTATGACAGAGAGAAACACATGGCGTGTAACAAGTAACGACGAACAATCACGCCGGAAGAAAGAGAAAATAACAAGATGAACAATTTGAAAGATTACAGAGGCTCGTCCTGGTTTCCAGTTGGCTGAACGCGCGACGCGTCCCTCGCGTTCGCCTAGCATTTTGCATTTTGTATTCCGCATTTTGCATTTCACCGGCATGGATAAATTTAGCGTAAATAATGGAGGCATTTGCGTTTGCCTGCCGCAGTGCAGCGAGGGTGGCCTCTGCCACTGCACACGACAGTCAACCTTACGTCAACGTAAAGACGAACGTGAACGTGAGTTGGTTGCAGTGAAGATTCACTGAGTTTCTAGGATCAATCGTCTTTCGTTTCGCACGCGTCTTCGCACACGCGCTTGGAATGGACCACCTACAGGAAACATTCCCGACCAAACATTCGGTCCGTGCCCCGTCGGCCCCTCGTAGGCGCTTGAGACGTCGGAGAAACGAACGAATTCTCGAGGTCCGAGCGTAAAACGGTCCACGTGCAGTAGTGCCACCAGGAGAGTAATGCACGTGCGCTCCGTCGATGTTCGACGATCGAGTCGATCGCTGTTACCCAGCCGACACTGATACATGGTGGAGGTGGTGGAGGTGGTGGAGCCCTCGGCGACGGTCGAGTCTTGTCCATTGGTCTAGTGACTCCATTCGCCGGGTCGAAGCGAAGTGCGCCTGTCGATGCGATCCCAAGTAAACACACGTTTAGTCTCCGGTGGTAAAGCTCGATATCCGTAGTACCTAGAAAACGGCTCTCCGGGCGCCCTGCGTGGAAACTGTCCAACACATTCCGCACATTCCACATCTATGCCAGTGACGTAATATCTCAGTAGAGCCCCAACCCCTTACCTTATACCTTGTATACCTATTCGCTGCTTACACCACCGTCGAACTGCCAATGTTCCTTCGGGATTCCTTTTTATAAAAGACGCATTCTCTGATCTTCTGATCGGACTTGAGAAGGCGCATCGATGCCAGGAAAGTCAATAACTTGGAAAACATAGAGTTGTCCCTTTTCTCGATCTTCCGATATCCATTCTTTATTATCTTTTTACACCCTCCGTCCTCCCTAACTTCATCCCTCTCTATCTCGATCAGTTTCCGTGGCACTTTAAGTAACTTATTGAGAAAGTTTCTCGTAGACCGTGCCACGGTCCCACTGTCCCACCGTCCCACCGTACCTCAGGCTTCAAGGTATAGAGGGAATCGATACGAGTTCCGCAGTTTATTCGATTACAAAGATCACCAAATAAATTGACATCCAGACGCAGTTCCGGCTGTACTTACTATCGCTGCAACGGCTTCCTCGCTTCCAGCCTCCGCCTCATAGAGGACACAACAGAGTCTGCCGGGGGATAGCGTAAGGTCGATCAAATTCTGAAGGAAGGACAGTGTACGACACAGCGCAGCGAGCCGACGCGAAGCAGGAGCCGAAAGGCAGGGAAAGGCCGAAAGTACAAAGCATCGTGCAGAAGAAGTAAGTCAAAGAAGGAAAGGAGAGAACTGCCGAGGAAGCTAACTGGCACGATTAACGCTAAATATAATAACTCTTGGAATATGGATGCCGAAAATGCGTTAACAGGCGTACAAACAAGCAGGCTGGAAATACGCGCTAAGCACGCCGAGCGAGTTTCGGTAATTAGAGCCGCATGCTGCCTCTGTACGCCTCTGTACGCCTCTTTACGCCCTTATAGCCTACAGCTGTACTCGAGAGCTCTCAGAAAAGTTATTCGCTTGCAGGGCACTATGATTATGCCGAAAGTTGACATTTTGTTTACACTGTATCAACCGCGGCAACAGTTTACTCCGTGTAAATATCGCTTGGCGCCGCTAACTCGGACGGTGGAGGTGAGAAGACGAGGAAGCGCTGCTGGAGTCTCTGGCAACCGCAGGAGATCTTGCTTCGTCCCTCCTTTTTCCAGTTTATTCTCGCGAATTGCGATAACTGTACAGCATGTGCAGGTCATTTCCTGGCCAGCCTGCGAATCCATGCGAATCCATGCGAATCCTCGACTGTAAACTCCCTGGTCCTTTCGTTTTACTCAGCGCGGTGACAAAACGTCGGAACCAAATTCTTTCTACTTCCTTAAGGAGGCAACACAGTCATATTCCCAAAGACAAAGAAGTCGCAGGCATCCGCTTCAGGCACGATGGGATTGGAAGCCATGAGAAATTGGTGGCGCGAGCGAAGATAAACGGATTGCTGATCGGCAACTGATAAAGCGGCCAAGCAATTTGCGTGCATTCAGGAAAGTTCGTTCACTCTCGTAATGCTCGAACGATCATGTGGAGAGGTTGCTTAATCTTTCTCCTGCGCGACCTGAGATCTTCCCGGAAATGCCTAAAGTTGAGGCTCATAGTAGTCTGGCGAGAGAAACGGCTGACAACTACGTTCGACCATTCGAACCAGGAACTTGGCTCAAGTAAATGAAAACTTTCTTTTAAGAGAATAAAAGTATTCTTTCGACGAAAGGATTGGAACCGTCGATGGAATTGCTACGAGAGGGTGGAGGGTGGAGGGAGGAGGGAGGAGGTAGTGTCTTTCAAATCGTATCAGAGATACATCTATGATTAGTGTTCGCAGAAGCGGATGAGCAAAGTAGCGATGCCAACGTCGTGCAGCGAAAATAAGCTTAATCTCGCTGAGTGAAATCGCTGCCAAATGTAATGCGTCTTCTGTCGGCAGCCTTTTCACCACAAAACCCCTCTTTCATAACGGTATCGATGGATTAGCACGGCGACGCCCACCTATAGAAAAAAAAAGGAGCAAAAAACACCCGATGAGGTATACTCATCACTCTCATCAGTCATCACCAAGGTACTACCTGCTTTTCCAATATTTCATTTCTGCTTGTAATGCCAAAGCCGGCCATTCCTCTTTTTCAATAGTCACATTTCCTCATGTCCGAAAGTCCGATCATCCAACCGTTCGAGTCACCGATAGCAGAATTTCTGACTGTTTGAGTGAACTTTCCTTCCGCTGCCCTCAATTTTTATAGCCACAGATCCCTACCTTCATTCTCAAAGCTCACGCCCATACAGACGTCCATACTCCCTTTTTCTTCTTCTTCTTCTTCTTCTTCTTTCTCGGAGCTTTCATCGTGAATTCACAAGGCCACCTGCTCTTTCCATAAATCGTAAATTTCGGGCTCGAGCGGAAGATTATTCTTCTTCGAGGAAACAGTTGCGCGACAAATGGCGTCGTTCAATTGCCACTCGAGAGACGTAACTGGCAGAAAGACATAACTGGTAAGAAAGGAGAAGTTTGAAGTTGTAAGTTTCATAGGCAGCTATCGAGCGGTGATACAAATAGTGCAATCGGCCTATAAAGACTCGGTTAGTCGGTGTATTTATGGCGTCTCATGAGTTATGCTTCCTCGTGGGCTCGCAGTCGTTTCCCGCAAAGGCGCTCTAAGTCACTCGTCGCAGATGCGCGCGGTACCCTCGGCATGGAGGTGCCAAGTTATCCGGACACACTCGAGAGCACCGAGCAGGCTTCTTGAAAGTTTACATTTGCAAGAGGGTCATCCACTGACACACCGAGAGAACCAGGGAAACGAAAGTAAGGCGAAATAAGGTTGCAAAGGACTGCTGCCGATCGCTTGAAATAATTGGAACATCCAGGTAATAACATACCCAAGAAGCCATTATTTCTCTTCGGATCGAAACACATCTCTCATGCAAATGACTATCGATCCACACCCCGAATAGCGTTTTACACTATTATTTCCGAAGACCGTTGCTTACTTTAACTATAGAACCTTCGGCTTTTCTCCCTCCCAATCCCCCCCACCCCAACACTCAGCTTTCTTCCTTTTTCTCGTGTGACCTTCTCTCTTTCTAAGCTACAGCTCATCCAAGTGTCCACGAGGTACACTGGTTGCACGGAGCATGCGCATTTTGTTCTGAAAGACAAGGCCCAACGAGATTCTTTCTCTTTCCAAAAACCTTCTCCTTAACCTTAAGGAATGCTGCTGAGTAGCTCCTATCTTAATCAGGCTCGTAATATGGAAATAACGACAGAATTGCTCCAGTTAGTTAGAAGAACCGAGGCAACGCGTACTCTGCACCCTTGGAGCTAGTTGCCTATGGAGGAGCAAAGTCGGCAGAGATGAGATGAGTCGGTAGTTATGAAACCCTGTGGCCGAGTGACACAAACGCTGCCGCAGCCCATCAGTAATCCGTGTTACAACGGCAGGTTCCAGCAGCGCTAGGGTTTCCCTTCTTTCGTGCCGTAGAAATGCATATCCGACGCACAGATGGATGAGACTTAACGTACCAACTATACTTTATTAACTTACGGATGTCCGCTCCAATTTGTTGGAGGCAGATTCGCAACCGCCGATCGCCTCGATCGATTGGGAGATCAGCGAGAGTCGCTGAAGAAGGTAATTACTATGAACTAATTGAGTTTTCGGTCGAGCCAATTCGTTGCTCCTCGGTCGATACGAGACAAGAGACAACTGTACCTCGTGCTAGTCATCGGAATTAGAGCAGACAGCTCCTGTGCATGCTGTGCCATTTGAAGGCGTTCAACCAAGTGCCCTCACATTCACTTTATACTTCTGACGCACGAGCGGTACACCATAGGCTTATCTTTTCATTCCCCCCCCCCCCCCGTATTCTTATTGCTTCTTGTCTTTCTTTCACCCATCAATCTCTTAGACGATCATCTTCATTCCTCGTCTGTCCGACAGATAGTCAGTCTCTCTAACTCTGAAATTTGAAAAGCCTTTTGGAAAATATCACATGTTGCCATAACTCGTGAGAAGCATTACTACGACAGTAGCAAACTACACGATTAGGATTAGATTAATTAGCAATTATTCCAGAGTTACTGACCATCTAATCATTCCGCAAGCTTTTGGCCAAATTAGATGCCGGGAAAGCGCTGAAGCAAGTACTTAGTCATCAATGCATGTACACGTAAGACCGAAGTGAAAGTTGGCCGCGACTACGGGTCAATTATAACCGGAACCGGGGATCAAAGTGTGCAAAGGACTAACGAAGGAATTGAGAGATGGAGGGAAGGAAGATATAAAAGTGGGAAGCAGTTCTGATGAAGGAAAACGGGAGAGTTTCGCGTCCTCCCGCGCCGGCGCTCGCGTCGCTGTTGACGAGGCTCCCGCTGGTGCAGAGGAAGTTGGAAGCCGACTTGGCGCTGATTAGAAGCGCTCCACCGACCTCCTCAAAGCACTGGGGCTCATGGGTTAGCTAGAGAGCGATGCAGAGGACGGTTGGTTAGTTCGGGGTAAACTGCTCCAAAGTAATTCCGCTGGGAATCGAGCGGCGTCGCTCCACAGGTTCAAGCGATTCGTTCAAATACGAATTTAGTGAATTTAGACAAAGCGACTGTTGCAACTATCTGAAGGTTTTATCGGACCGACAGGAATGGAAGTCCGGATCTTAAGTCCGAGGTAAGAGAATGACTCGAACAAGTCAGAGAGTCAGACGAACGACCCACTCACTCGCCAGTCGCACGACGACCCGAAGAATCTTGCGTCGTCGAATGGGATGGTTCAACCAGGAATACGGTCCAGTCACACTTTCGCGAGAAGTCACGGTCAGCATGATGCCAGTGATGCCAATGATGACAGCACTGACGGCACATTGCCAATAGCGGCAATGGTCGTGCGGTATATGACCGAGTCGTCGCCATCTCCAAAACGACGTCGTGCCAGTCGACATTATAGAATATGGGACGTTTGGTGGCGCATTCGTCTTACTGTTTTGACAGGCGTCCGTTCTTGCCGTTCTGTGCGTGCGTCGACGCACATAAATGTTCATTATATTCTGCTCAGTACTGATTTTCTTTTATAAACTCACATAATGAATTCTGGTTATCGTCTTTGATTCACAGGATGTCCTCCTGATAATGAAACGAAAGATGATCAACTCACCTGTAACAAAAAACATATATTTTCATTAGCCAACGACTCTCATGAGGATGCACACTCGAAAGATTATAATTCTCGCCTCTTGCTCCCCTTTAATAAATAGAAAAGCAATCGACGTCTTCGGCCGAGATTAAAAGCAGTAACCTGCAGCCGTTACATTTCAATTCTCATTAGCGTTCGGCTCCTCCAGGAAGCCCTGGAGCCGCGGGAGACGTCGCTGCTCATCGAGCTCAACTCTCGGATAGGCGGATATAAATTGGCAGAAAATCGAGTAGAGGGAGAATTGCGAGGTGGTGCAGGTTGGCGGGTTGGCGGGTTGGCGGGTTGGCTGCCTTGATACTCGAAAGAGTTCAGGGGTCGCGCATATACGGCAAGCACAAGTCAACTCGAGAGCTTGGAAACGTAAAGCACGAGGCGCCTCAAAGTAAAAGCTTTTGCATTATCGCATTGGCAATTGTCACATTGTAAGCTCTTCGTAATATCCGTTAGGCATGTTTCGTGTCTCAGCAGCCCACTACTAGGCCAATAATTCGTTGGGCATTCGCGTCGTTTTCGGTATAGACAGGGTAGAGGGGAACGAGCAAAGCACGTAAGAACGGAAACTAAAGAGGCAGAATACTTTAGCAAGAGGTACGTGCTGCAGCAGGTGCATTATGGCACCACCAGGAGACTCCGGAGTCGGGACCCGAGGGCGAGTCGATGCGTTTCCGAATTGTCAAGAGACACGTCGAGAGTCCCTGCGCCGTGACTCTATCGATGCTGCAACAGATTGCTGCAATTACTGTGTGTCAGCCGGAGGAAGAAGCAGGAAGGAGAAGGGAGGATCAGGAGCCCCTCCAGACCTTGAGATGGATTTTCTGAGATTTAAACGGGGCGACCCCTTTGCCCTGCTGCTATTTTCCACCACGAAAGATCTGCTGATTGAGACGCGTGTTGGTGTTCTAGTTGCTTTTATTTGAAATTGAAATGAAATTGAGTGTTCGGAAATTCATGGAGCTCGATCCGCACTCGGCTGAGAGAAATAGCACTCCGATATACGACAGCGGAACACAGTAGCATTGTAAGGAGTGTTTCGACTGCAGTGTTCTTCGTCTCTGCGGATGATCGATGAGGCGTGAAAAATGACAGGTTCACGATCTCTCTTCATCTTTCCGACTCGACTCCCTGCAACGGATAGGCGGCAGCGTTGCCCGGACCTCCCTGACCCCCCTTCTTCTTTCTTTTCTTTTACACACGAATATCCTTCTATAAAGACGAGTCCTCGATCGAAGCAATCCTACAGTTCATTGTGATGCGCGTGAGGAAGCAATGAGAATTAAATATAAAGATGAAAGAGGAATCGATTATGACGTGAGAGCATGGCGTATGGCGAGGGGAGCAGTGGGGGAATTAGAGGTAAGGAAAGGAGCAAAAGAGGCACGAGGCACGATGAGAGCTAGGAGGATCCTCGAGTTATCTTGTCGGCAAACTGTATCTAGCAAAGATTCCCCCCGAGCGATCAGCTGTGGCAGGTGCACCGGTGATTTTTCCTTGCAGCTCGCTCTTAGAACTTAAAGTCGGTAAAGCTGATTCTCCAAAGAACGAGAGACATGGGAGTTGGGAGGCTGGGCACCGAGCAGCGAGAGAACAGAAGAGAAGAAGAAAGGAGCGAGGAGAGCCGGAGGTAGGAGGAAGGAAACGAAAGCATCGGCGGCTCGCCGAGGGAACCGAAGCTTATATTATGCAAAGCATGTGTTGGCCTCTGGATTTATGGCGGCCGTTTCGCTAGCAACTGCGTCCTACGACGCGCTCGCTCCGCGCCGTTCGCTCTGCTTACCGAGTCGAGCTCCACGTACACTCGCGCCTGTGCGTCTTTTTACTTGAGAATTCCCCTTCTCGATTCTACCGAGCGGCAAGAGGAAAAAACCTGCAGACCGATTCTCATTCTTCATATTCCGCGCAACCAAGCGTCCAGCCATTCAGCCAGCCCGGCTTTTTTCTTATTGTTAGCAGTAGTGCTCCTATACCTTGATGGCGATATTCGAATCCATCTAACGGAATGTCGGACTACCGTTGCTGCTGCTGCTTCCCAGCGGGAACGCGAGAGAGGTGAAAGGAAAGAACGCTGCCCATATTTCCTGAGATTCGAGGGACATAGGGTTGGCGGAAGCGAATGGAGGCTGCGAATCTTCCTCATCTTGTCCACGCTACGCTCGAGAACGTGATGTCGCGGGAAGTTGGTTGAATTTGCCGACAGGCCAGCGAGGGCGGGCGGGTGCAGGAGGAAGGAGGCTGCAGCTGCAGAACTGCTCGAGGGGAGGGACGAGTCGTCTTTGGGATTTTCTCAGACCTTACCGCGGCGAGTGCGCACTCCAGCATTTTTTTATCGGCCATTTATATCGGGCAGACAGCGCGGCGGTGAGGCGGAATAAATCGCGAGGTCCTTTACAAGTGCTGCCAACAAAATGGAAAGATCGCCTTCGCCTATCAATTATTTGCCTTGGAATTTACGAGGGTGCGGGTTGTGAATCTAACCCGGGGGTGGCATCTTCATTGGGACCTTTGCAGCTTCCTTTCCACCTGAAGGTTCTCGCTGCCACCAGGCAGTATCGAGCAGCGTTTCTACCAAGCAAATATTTCCATCCACATATTTTAAAGATGAGGCAGGAATTTATGGATCAGCCAACTCGCAGCAGAATCGACGAAAAGTAACGAACGGAGGAAAGTACGTGAAGCAAAGGACGGAATGGGAGCTCGCTTGCTGTTAGCCACCCTGGAGTTGTCTGCTTCACTGAATCAAGTTATTCTCTTGCAAGAAATTCGCCAACGAGTCATTCTCATGGATTGTCGGATTAAGGAATTCGAGAATTCGCAAAGTTGCCGACCGATGACCAAGGGCGCTCGACAATAATGAAATATTTCCTTCGAAGACGAAGTGACGTGCAAATAGGAGTAACGTGGGTGTTTTCGCAATTAGCAGCGAAACACGAGGGCCGCCGATGTATAGGACCATGCATCGAAGGGGAGTCTACAAGCAATGCCTTCGCATACGAATATTATGGGAGGATATGTGGGCAGAGCGTCGCGAGGTTTATTTGCTGCGTTATATCTGCAAATACGTACGGCAATGCGTGTAGTTGAATGCTAATGGGGGACGCGATACTCTGACGCGCACGCGCGCGCACACGTGTCCCTGTCCGCGCGCGTTTCCGTCTACATCCGCGACCACTCGTCATAATTCTTGTATGCGCGTCTACTTGCTGCCGCCACAACCTTCGGCCTCCTTCGGCCTCCTTCGGCTTTCTGGCTTCTCTCGGCAACCTCATCTCCCATCCCATCATCAGAAGAGAGCAAAGCGAACGACTAAGACAAGGACGGTCGAGCTGTTTTCTAGGTTCACGTATGGGACTTTGCGGGCACCTCGAGAAGGACATCTCGTACTTAATAAACGTGGGCAGTGCGCTGGGGGAAGGAGACTTGAGGATTACAGAGGAGATGGACCACCCGGCCTTACCTAATTTACGCATCAACCGATTTTCATACGCATGGACACACATGGAGAAAAGTGCCTATAAGGTGATGCATGTGTATAACGCAAAGTCGAATTTTCAGGAGAAATCAATGAGAAACATTACGGTAGTCTGAAGGTTGGTACGAGTGATCATGGTAGCGATGGCGATGGAGTCATCTCATGACGATCGGAAGGGCGACGTATCGCCGATTATTGGAGCAATTTGCAGGCGTAGTGGTAGAAGTGTGAAGGGGCGAAATGGGAAGAGGGGGAAAGAGTGAGAGAAGGGGAGGAGGGATTCGATGGTTGGGGAGGGCCCCCCCTCCCATTATACTGCATATCAACCGTGACCACGTGGCATGTGTGTGTGTGTGTGTGTGTGTGTGGCTCCTCGTGGCTTGGTTGCTCGGTGGGCAGCGGCAACAGTTTTAACTAAGCTTATTAACTGATATCAATGCTAATCATCTGGCGAGTTCACATGAGTTTTCCCGCATCGCTAAGGCTGATTTAAAATAACGGAACGTAAAATCCAATTCCACGAGCCAAGTCCAATTAACTGCAAGTTCACGATCCCAACTTTGACTCGCCTCACACCCTGCTGTTTCCTCGATTCTCTCAATTTCCAGGGCGTCAATCATTATCCAGGTTATCGGCTAACAAGCGGTGCAATCTTTTCCGAAAGAAATCGAAAGATAATGGGAGATTCCTTTTTTGCATCTTTTGCACCTTTTTCCCCTGCGCTATACTTTCGTTCTTCTTCTTCTTCCTCTTCTTCGTCTCTCGCGAAATAACTCGTGCTACAGTTACCAAGTGTTCGTACCAGGCTAGACGGCTCGTTCGTCTTAATTAAACCGTCATTTTCTAATTGGCTGGAAATTCCTAATTAGAATTACTATCAGTTTTCCACGTGGATCTTCTTCGAAGGTGCAGTGTGATTCGTGAATGTCACGAAACGCAGTGCGCTCTATTATCATTTTATTTTTTATTTTCAAACGAGATATTGACCTTTCACCCGGATCCTCCTGATCACAGTGAGAACGTAATAGTAACGACAGAACCAAGACAGCATTTTAAGCAACATTTTAAAGCAGATTAGAAGCTCTGGACAAGAATTTCGGCGAGCGATAATATTCGCAGGGTCGACCTTGGATTTTCATTATGGATAAGCTTGCGCAGCATATTTATTTATTTCTTATCATTGGAGTGTAACTGAGGTTTTTAAAATAGGTTACCCTTTAGAAGTAAATTTTGCTACTGTTATTTCCGTCTTTTTGTTCCAAGATACATTTGCGTAAAATAAGAGCAGCCTCCTTCTCGGCACATTCCGAGAGAAGCGTGCACGCCACTTTCCGTATATTCGAAAAGAGCGAAGGAAGCGACTCTTATTGGAGAGTGGCCAACCACGCCTCCATTCCCATAAAGACTCGATACCAGCCCGTTCGCCACGAGTACAGAGACGTTCAATTTAATAAAGGTAATAACGTTAAAGGTATTTTCGTTTTTCCTCGGTAAATCCGCAACCGAGCCGCAACCCGCACGCGACCATCGAACGAGCGAAATGTGGCCGCGATTGGGCTACTGTCCAAATGCCGCAGCAAGATCCATAGATCGACGGAAGGGGAGAGGACTCGCTAAACCCTTTCTCCTGTGCTCCTGTCCCTCCTCTTCGTCATCTCACTTTCCTTGACATCCAATCGCTTCCCGATTCAATCTCCTTCCTCTTCCAGCTGCCAGTCTCCGATATCTCAATCTCTCGCGTGGAAATTCGCTCTCTGTTCCTGCCTGACGCAGTTGCAACTTTAACGACGACTTCTCTGCTCTAGGATCCTTCTCAAGCGCAAACCGATGCCTCACGATCGGGTTAGCCCAGCTTCATAAATCACGAGGCGCATTGCAACGATTCTGTTAATTGAATTCATCAAAGGCCAAGTAGATTCGGTTATTTTATTATTTTGCGAGAGTCGTCAGTGTCAATGGTGGATTTATTCATTTTTAATTTCGAGTACTAACAATAAGACGATGCTTTGTATGAAGTAACCGCAGTAAACTAGGGCAATATATGTATACCAGTGTTCTAATGTACCAGTGTGGAAGCAGACGTAGGCACGTCATGACGCACTCACGCGCTCAATTGTTAAGCTCTGCTTAAATTGTCCTTAACGGGTGTTCAATTGCTGGGAGGGGGGAGCGCCCCGAGTGGTTCATGAAAATAGGCAGCAGCTCGTATTATCAATTGACTATTAACGGTATACTATAATAATAATGTACTGTGATGCACAGCTAAAGCATAAGATAAATATTATTTCGCTGAGTCACGCCTCAGCTTTCAGCATTCCCTCCCTTTCGTTCGCTCGTCTTCTCTCTCACTGGTCCATTAACTCCTCTTTTAATAAAATCCACGTTGCCTGCCTCCACACTCGAAGATGTCAGTGAGTTTGCGTCCCAGCCTCCTTGCGTTGACATTCGCCACTCGAGTGTCGCTCTTTAAGTCGATTCAATCGAATCGAATTTCCATGAACAAATTTTATCGAGATCATTCTCCAGCCTTGCGGCACTGTCACTGCGGTCCCAATAACGATACCATCGCAATCGACACGCCAATGGTAATCGGCCCCACTCTCCCACTTTCCAGTTAATCAAACTCTATTCAATTTTCTATCCAGGAAAAAGCACCACCCTCTTTCTTCCGTCAACACGTCCTCGCAACTATCAAAGGGAAGACAAACTATTAAGTGAGTCTCCTCGATATCAAAGGCATCGTGGTGCAGCTGTGCTCTGCAGGCGTCAGAGGGGGCAGGGGGGGGCGAAGTGAAGAGGGGTCGCCTGCTCTGTCGTATAAAGTGTATAAACGCGCATAAGCACAGTACACACCCACCCACCCACACTCTTTTAAAAGACACGCGGGGTTAACTGATCGGTGAGATTAGCTTTGCGCTCGTATAATCTAACACGTGTCGAAGAGACGTCAGAAAGGTTTGATGCGCAAAGCGATGAGCTGCGGAAGAGTCGGGTAAAGTAAGGAGAATAGTGAGAGAAAGGAAGGATAGACAGGAATAATTGATACAGGGAAGTCGAGAGACAGCCGAACTTGCCGCTGACTAACCCGCATGAGGGTTTTAAGGAGCTACAAGTTTTAATGGTCAGGGACGCTCGCCTGCGATGAAAGTACGCCAGAAGAAAGCGTAAGAAAAAGACAAAAAGTACAGGTAGATGAAAATGTATTGAAATACAGGACATGCACATTGTTTATTGTAGGATAAAGAGACGCTCAGTCAGCTTGGTGCATCGGTGCATCGGTGCGTCCTTCGAAGAGTAATTCATCCCTCAGCACTCCGATCCTCAGGCGTTTCATGTGGAACATTGAGGAGGGGGATGATGACTGGATAACCGCGGACTCCCGAGGCGAATACTTTTCATCCCCCAGCGTGCCGTTCAGCGACAGAAAGGACCACTGGACCGCGGCCAGGTCCGCCCACTTGTCCATTCGAATTCGGGATTATTTGGGACATGCCCGTAGGCATATTTGCATTCGGCCCTCTTAGAAAGAAAGGCGCAGAGCCCGGAGGAAAGGTTTACCGCCCTGCCCTGCCCCCTCAACTACCGGTTACTTTAGAATTTTACGGGTTTTCGGGATTTTCAACGGCCTCGCCTTCGCGACTTCTAGCACCATCATCCTAACCTTAGCTGGAAGATGTGGAGAATCGATCCAGCCTCTCTGGCCTAGCTAATGGATAAGCCCTGCAACCCGTTCTTAGTGAAACACATAACCGAACACAACCGGCGCACCTGAGGGACAAATTCCCCTTCTCCTTCCCCTCTCGATCCGCGCATCGACCGATGCTTTCAAAGTGTCGCACGTTTTCCCGAATGTTCTGGTTACTTTCAGTCCAATATCGTTGCCGACTGAGCTTTTCGCTGCAACGAGCAGCCGATGTCCTCTCTGTCCCTCGTCACCCTTCCTCCCCTCTCCGCCCCCCGCCATCGCCGTACAGATCCGTATCGCTCCAAAAAGCGCTGTGATCCAATTACAGAAATTTACATATCGTGAAAGAAGTATGTACGATAGGATGACGTCGCGAGGAGAAAAAGGAAGGAAAACGAAGAACGACAGAGACGTGTTTCTACCATTTTTTGACAGGTAGCAAAGGTGCACCGCCACAATCTTGTTTTTAGAAATGAAGAACAGCAAAATCGACAATAGGGAGTTAAATTACATTAAATTAGGCTCTTAACTATAATTTCCGTTTTTTCTCGATTTTCATTTAAGCCGGAAATCCCTGTAGCCTACGCATTATTCAGTCTTTCTTTTATTCTTCCGCTGAAAGAATAAAGAATGCTTTAGTCGACACACAAATATTGTATTGTTGGTCGTGTCACACCGAGAAATAAGGACGCGCACTTACGAGCTCATGCGTCGCTGTGCGTATTAGCGAACGTTAGCGAACGTTAGCGTGTGATCTATTAATAGCCGTGAGCACTTTGTTCGCTGGCTTAATTATCTGAAAGGAACGTTAACGAAGAGCCGCTGCTTTAGGTTTATCGATCGGCCAAGGAGCTTTGGCGGGTGCGAAGCAAGAGCCAAGGAAAAATCCGCGTAGAGATAGACAAGGGAGAATGGTCAGTCTCGCTTTGGCACAAAGAACGAATTCGTGAAGAGATCACTCAGATTATTCAGCTACTGTCGCATAGTCAACCTGCAAGACACGCTCTGCATTTTCCAAGGAATTCCAAAGCAAGCGCAGACTTTGAAACTCTTTGTTAAATGTGGGCAAGTATCGCAGGTTGCGTCACGCAGAGTCACGCAGAGTGCCTGTCAGTAGCCTTTCTGCAGTAAACTTGCGAGGCGAGAGAATTTATGCGCTATAAATTGAAACGGTTCGCCTTCCGGGCTTCTGACTCCGTGAGTCTGACTGTCTCACAGGAGTCTCTTTGCCTTTGGCTTTGCAAGAACTTTACGCAGAGATTAAAAAATCGTTCAATCTATGAGGAAAGAAGGATGAATTATCCGACGAGAGACGTATCTACCCGCAGCAGGAACGGAAGCTGGAGAGAATTCTAGAGTCTAGAGAGAAGATAAAAAAAAAGACAGCCTATACAGATTCAAGTTAGGGAACCGAGGACGTTGGCAGAGTAAGGTGACGAACAGTGGATCGCAGAATAGAGGAGAATTGAGGCGAATTGAGGAGAATGGAGGAGAATGGAGAAGTGTAGCGACGAAATTGAGAAATGAGAGTGTCGGCGCGGTGCTGTCGACGACGTCACTGGCAGCACGTTAGGTTAGGTTAGGGCAGAAGGGAAATAACGATAGAAACGAGACAAGAATTCCCACAAAGGAAGAAAGCAGCTTCGCGTTCACATTCGAGAAGCAAATGAATACTGTCGTAAACCGGAAGGGGTGGGTCGCGCGCGACAAATCCGGTTGTCGAGTTCCGGCGCATTACAGGTAATTAGATTGAGCTTCGGTTCTTCGCCGCACGACTCGTGCTGCTCGCATTCTGAGCAAGAATAGGAAGAGAGGAAGAACTGCAAGGGAGAGCCTAGTCAGGAATCGGACGTAGTCAAGGCTAGAAGGCAAGCTAGAGGGGAGAGGGAGAGAGGAGAGTTTTTCCAAGTACCGTGATTCCCACATGGACAGCATTAATCCGCCAGCTGGCGGCCTGGCCAATTACGTTCCTCCGAATTTGAAAAACGTTACGTGCTGAATGTGGAGTATTTTGCGAGCGCTGACGGTTTGATCTGCGAATCCATCAAACGCCTCAGTCGCTAAGCCCGCAATCGATCTTGAAATATCGAAACCTGTAAGTAATGATATATTATAATGAGATGATGCATTACTTTTGAATCTGTTGAAAGGAGGCAACCGCGTCCCTCAAAGCGAATCCACCTGACCCGTCTCAAGTTTTCTTATCTCTTTGGCAGCTACAGAATCTTTGTGCTTGAAGTTTCTAAAGGATTGACCGTCCCGTTCCTGAGCTATACGCAGTGAAATTAACATAAATTGCACAATACATACTATATGTATACTTGCCGTGTTAATAAGACGTCATCCAGTACTTCAACTTCCGAAATTTATGAAATTTTTATGAAACGTGAGATAAAAGGAGCGTAGAAATCATTGATAAAAACTCGTATTATATTTGACAGAGCGTCAATCGCGAAGGAGGAGCTCTCCGTGAAGAAGCACAGCCACTCGCGTTGTTCATACGTTTTAAAGTTTTCGGACTTTGGTGGGCGCCATAGGAGGCGGAGGAAGGGGGAAGGGGGAAGGGGGGCTGCAGGGTCCGCAAGAGTCGACGATGATTTGTCGAGCTGGCTGCGTGCGCGCTGGGATGTTGTCAAATAATTAATGGCAAAGCCGATAGACATAATAAGCACCATTGGTGTGGTCGGCGGTCGAACGACAGGCTACATTTCCTTCTGGCGAACGAGCTGATAATGGCAATGTGGAGCACCGAGGTCAGGTCATCGTCGGTGCTTCCTTTCCAAGGGAAGAGCGAGTAGGTACGTCATCTGTGTATTTCTAAAATGCATCGAATTAACAGTCGCAAGATCTTAAAGTTCAAACCTCAAATCGTCCACAGAAGTTTCGTGAGGATTACTCGAGACTTCGCTGATTCCTTATGTAATTGAAGCAGAATAAGAAATTGCAGTTGGAAGTTGGCAGTCGTCGATGGAGAATCAGGCGCGCACGTTTGCGCGACAAATCAAACTGGCAGCTCCTTTAGCCGCGCGTTAAATATGCTCTGCGGGAAGATTATTCGCGGAGCACAAGTGGCCACTCGGATTCCTGGCTGCCTCCGACTGTTATCATTTCCCTTATTACGGACTTAAATGCGTCTTAATTGCATTCCTCGAGAATGCTACTGGGCAAAGCATCGCGCTTTGTCATTGCGAGACGGGAGTTTTGTCTCGCAAGTATAGAGGGGCAGCTGAAGGTAAAGGTACGAGAGATAGAAGAAGGGCGAACATAAGATTCGGCGTGTGATGGAGCTGCCAGAGGAGATTCCGGGCTTGAGTAGGAGGGAAGCAGGGCGCTAGAGAAGCCGAATGAAAAAAGTGTTCGCGAGCGAGGGTAGCTCATAGATCAGAGCTAAGTATCCTTCGGGAATGCTTCAGGCGAGATTAATCACCGGGATAGGCACATAGGACATAGCGAGAGTCGCTGCTGCTGGTTGGTCGCTGATGCTTGGTAGTTGGTAGTTGGCAGTTGGCAGTTGGTAGCAGCTATGGCGAACCGGCTCGTTGGTACGCGGTGCTCTGCTATAGAGACGAATAATTCAGGAGCGCAAAGGAACGCAGCTGAAAACAAGGAACTCGAGGTGGCAACATCCGCAGACTTGCGTATCCAGAGTCAGAATAACGGACGCACGAAAACACTAACGCAGCGAGGCATCCGGTTGAGCTTCCGCTTAAAAGCTCCGAAGTATCCGGGAAGAGTGACTAACTAGACGTAGACACGCGTGCGCACTGCGGCTAACGTAAGCCGAGTGCAGAGGACGCTCGTGCATTCCGCAATCCGCAACCCGCAATTCGGAATACGTGCATGCATATTTATGCATCGTATCACGAGCTCCAACCGATAATAATTCAGCAATCATGCGACGACGACGTCGCTGCGCGCGACAGCTCGCTCGCGGCACGTTTCACGTCGTAATCAGCACTTGCTGCCGCGACTCCTCGCGGGGACCCCTCTACCATTCGACCCGCTCTCTTTCCCATCTCTCGACGGCTTCTTAGCCTCAACTTTGACTCTACTACCTTCTGGACGCAACGCTGCAGTTGCGTTTGGCGCGAGTCGCAAGACGAACGAGGAGATCCCACTGTCGAGACTGTCGAGAGTGCCGTCAGGCGATGTCGCAGCCTGCCTGCGTCTCTCAGCGATCAATATCAGGGAACGCGTGTCGATTGGTCCACGTGCGATCCCTGCGTGGCAACCGGGACGCTGGAGATGGATCGCGGGAGGAGTGAACGGTCTCATAACGGTTACGCGGTGAGAAAGTAACCGATGACCCGATTCTAGGGGCAGAGGTCACTCGGGACTTCCTAGCTCGCACGGAAAGGGACGCGAGCCAGAAGTCATTCTCCGGCTGCAGCTCTTTACTCGACCGCCCTGAGCCCCCGTCGAATGACTTCACGGTGCCGTGAACGGCAGATGGAGGCGAGCGACGTAGTGCGCTGCTGAAATACCAACTGGACTCGCTCTGGCTGGCTACGCGAGCAGACGAGAAATTGGTTTTGTTGGGGACAAGTAGCTCCAAGAATTAAGCAAGTCACGTGCTCATAATTACACGCATTTCGTGGACAACATGTGAGGAGTCGCCACCACGAGGAGGCACTTGATGCGGCGTACAATAAATTCTGCAAGTACAGGAAAAAATAGTAATTGTTGCAGGAACGTGAGAGGAATGTCGGAACGTACGAATAAAGAGCTACTGCACGTATGAAGGGACACTTTCTTCTCTTCGGTACAGCCAATTCCCAGCGCTCCTATTCGCGATGTCTACGAGTCGATTGTGATATTTATTAAACTGTTGACGTCGGCATTAACCTCGATGACAACTGCTACACCACGTAGACTCTTTTTACTGTCCGTAAACGCAATGGAAGTTTATGAAACGCTGGCTGCTGCACCCGACGCTCTTTGTCGCAGGCCTGGAAGGGTCTCTCGTACTCCAGCGTTTTCCATCGGAACGTAACTGACGGGTAGGGTGCAGGGCGCGAGGGAGGAAAGATATGCAAAAGGGCCATTATAGTATCGCGAACGCTTAGAAAGAAGAAACAGTTCGGCGAATGCGTCGGACAGAGAGGGAACTCAGAATCACAGAGATTCGAGTCACGGAATCTCCCACAATGCATCGGGGTCAATTCACCGGATGCGACACGAGCGACAGAGGCGACAGAGGCGAGTGTACTCCCTAGCAGAGAGTAGGTACGCAGAGCGTCATGGTGGGTACAGTCGTCTTCCTGATTTATACACAGCTGCCACCACCACCCGACTGGGGCATGGAGAGTGGCTCCATTGTTTAACCGAATCTCCACTCCTCCTCGCCTCCAGCCACCCGCGCGGCCGCCACGTAAGCCGTCCACCTCCCCCTCCGCCACCTCCCTGGCATCTACGCGTCGCTGAACACCGTTCGACGCTACCGGTACGAAGATGCATACCAAGATATCTGACTCGGCCGTTTTGCTCCATTTGCTTCATTCGTTTCGGACGCCTGATTCTCTTTCGTCTGAACCTTCGTGCTCCCTTGCTCCCTTGCTCCCCCGTTTCCCTCTTGCCAATTCTTTCGGCTTTTCACGTTATCACAATAATTCGCATAAAATTGGGATATGAGTTACGTGCAAAGAAGCGTTGCGAGGCCCCGCTGGAATCAATTTCGCAGAGATTTTTTCCGCTAGCAAAGTTACCTCTGGCCGATTCTCGAGTTGCTTTGAGAAAACGCAGACTCGTTGCGAACTCTTTAACTCGCATTTCCGGAATCCTCCTGAGCTTCCACAAGTTGCGGCGTCCTGTGTTACCTTTCGCGGTTCGCATTCGCGTTATCGATAACGCACTCACACCCTAGGAAGCACATTATGACCAAGCAGCATCGCGGAGACAAAGGGAGCCACAGGCCATGCGAGTCAAGTAACAGTACCGGTAGTTAGCACGGCTAATTACGGCACTACGTTCTCCAAGAGCTGAAGATGGCTGCGCCGAGGAAGAGTCGCGGCTCGTAGGCGATGGAATCGCGGCAGGAAGGGAGAGCCGACCTAGCGCCGATTCTCCGTCACGACGTTTCCTGGCTCTGTCAGGTTAATAAAGATGCCATCTCTAGGTTGCTCCTATTGCCGTTCTCTCGGCTTCTCACGACTAATTGTAAATCGAAACAGCGCGAGTCATCAGGAGGACGAAACGACCAACACGAATGCCAGGAACACGATTGGGATGCAGCACGATGCAGCGCGGCTGGCCAATTTCTGACAGACTTTGGAACGCAACTGAAAAGCGGGAGCAGGCAGCAGCTTCAGGTTGAACGCATTAATTTCGTGCGATTCTTTTTAGCGCCACGTAAAGACGAGACCGCAGCGATTCCTGATTTCTCTTTCCTCCCCTCCCCCAAATCTCCTTTGCTTCACACCCGTCTTGCTGCGTTATTGGCACATTCTTGCGCTTAGCTTATAAATCGCACTTACAAGGCTCAATGCTTGAGCACAGCGATGCGTCAGCCAGGCGTCCAAAAATATCTACTTAGATTCGAGCGGTTAACAGGTTAACCGGTGACCCATTCTGCCTATACCTACTTGCTAGGTGACAAGACTCTCACGCGAAGCCCTCGAGATCCTGTGCCCTGCCCCTTCCCCCTCCCAGCCTGCTGAACGCAACGCCAGACTCTCCAAATTTTCCACGGCCGCACCAATACGTCGCGGCGCCGTAAGTGCGCGAATGCGCGCTCGCAGAAAGATTCCTCGACGCCCCGCACCAGCCCAGCACCAGAGTCGCTATGCTCGCTATGCTCAGACTTCGCCAGTGCGCCGGTCGGAGCTTTGTTTACCGGAGTGCGAGCATGCATTTTTAATGGCAACCAGCGATTCACTATGGCCAACAGTCGACAATGAACTCTCATCGCTGTAAGCATCCCGCCGTCTCCGGAAAATCCGTGAGCGTCGGGATTCAGAATCTCATTCGACCCAAGATTTAAGACCCAATCACTTCCGGACCTATACTCGCGACTCGCATCTCCACGTCCAGCATCCCTTGGCCGAGACCTTCACACACCTCGAACAATGACGTGACAAACGGTATATGCATATGCACATATGTCGTCTCTTCTGCATATCAATTGACAGTCGCTCAGCTGAAGGATTTTGAGTCGAAGGATCATCACACGTTTCAGCTAACCGCAGAGGCCTTCCTCTCTTTTCTGGGAAAAGATCTTTGCTCCGAAGAGAAATCGGCGCTTCTTCCTCTACTAGATCTACCACTCTACACTGAAGTCTCCCCCTACTCTGAAAATATAAGACATCTCGTGGATGTGTATCGTCTAAGAGACATGCACAGGCGAACGTCCCTACGAAATGTTTCTAGTATCTATAGGTCGAGCCAATGGTCGAAGGAACGAAGGAACGAAGGAACGAAGGAACGAAGGAAACGGGAGTCCGAACGAGTCAGATCCTTTCAGCCTTGCTTCGCTGCCTATTGCCTGGACGCGACGGATGCCGATATCTGTGAACGCATTTTAATGAAAGTCGTTAATCGACTACGCGAGTGACGAGACTAAAACTCACGCGGCAGGTCTTGCCGCTGAATACTCGAGCGGCGTGTATTAGGTCAGTGAGCGAGTGAGCGAGTGAGCGTTCCGTAGCAGTACACTACCAACAGGAGGCATCTTCCGTAGCCTATGAATAGAAGTCGTACGTTGGCTGCAGATGCACAGCTTCTCGACCTGCCGTCCCTTAACGCGGCTAGTCTGCCGGATCCCTTGAAGAGGGCTCAGTTGTCGTTAATTGAAAGCAACGTGGTGCTGCGAACGAACCTTAAAGAAACGTGATGTTGGTAGAACTTGACGACGCGACAGAATCCCCAACGAATCGCGCCACGCTAGATGGCGGACGATGCAGTCGCCATTAGCGCCGTTGTCAGCTGTGAATTTCGAGAAAGGCACAAGCCTCGCTGCCTCACACGCTTCGCGTTGGCCGCTTCAGCGGGTGCATGCACCCGCATGCTGCAGCTCCATTATGTAATTGTCGAGGATGTAGGGTAAATGTGCATTTGAGTCAATTGGCGAGCGACCATTCGTAAGTGCGCTGTGTCGATGGGAGCACGTGTGCTTCGCTCTCCTAGTTGCATAACCTTGACCAGAAGGTTGCGCGAGACGAGGCAACCGATGAAGCAATGCCTAATAACAGTAATAAAGGTTGCGATTCGCTGGACCGTTTCGCATCTCCCAGTGACGACACACATCGGACACGCATAATTACATCTCGTAGGAGCAAAAGTTTGAAAATTCAGTGCTCAGAAGCCTCGTGTCGTAAGAGGTTACGTAACTCGCCTATCGTAGGACTCGGCGACTCATGAAAATGTTCTCTGAAATTTCGACAATCGAAGGACAATCAGAGAGCGTCAGTCCGTGCTTACTGCCAGAGTAAGGAAAAGGAAGACAGGACGGCGGAGTTTGGCTCTTGAATCGAAAACAGTGATTCACGACCTATCTCAATCCTCGTAGAATGCCCATGCACGCCATCCGCATACGAGATCCAATTTATATCGCGCATCGCGGTTGCCTCGGGCCTCCACCCGGTCAATACGAACCCTCCTCTGCCATCTGCTAACCTCCCACGTCACAACGCCCGAACCTGTTTCACCTAGTCCACCCAGTCCACCTCCTCGGGTTCCCCTCGCCGCCCCCAGCACCTCGGGAACTTCCTGCCTCTCGATTGGCCCCGCGCCGTTGCTGGCAACCCTGCGCCCCCCGTCCCTGCTTCGCCTTCTTCAGATTCTTTTTCCCGAAACTTAATTACATTATTGAATGACTCCGTGAAAAGTATTTGCGCACTATATGGTCCGTGGATCCAAGTTGCCTCCGGCGGTACCCTGTCTGGCTCCGCGAAAGCCGAATATCAAATAGTTAAAACTTTTTCTAAGAAATGGCTGGCATCTTCGAATGATCCAAGTGGTCGGTCGGTCAGTCAGCCAATAATCTGACCGTGTCTACCGCAGTCAATGAACACGCTAACCACCCAAGCGAAATACCAATGAAGAATTTCAAGGCATTAATCAGTTCCTTGCGCTTGGCAAAACCCTAGCTGCCTCCTGAAAGGCAGGATTTCTTGTAGAGACCGAGAAAATAGCTTCCGGCGACGCATTCGAGGAGTCGTTACGATTTCACGATACGTCGAGTAGCTCGCGGCTGCCTTCGCGGAAGCCACCAAGAATTCGGTCAAGGTGTAGCCGCTGGCAAATAACTAGGAAAACTCTGTACAATTGGGGACAAGCGAGGATAACTGAGACGAGGGGCTCCGACGTCGTCGACTATTATTTTCTCCGTTTCTTTCGCCCCCCTCCCGGCACTGGCTGCTATACGACGAAATTATTTCGGGGCCGATCGCCAATTCTTGCCAGCTCGTTTGATATTCAGTGCCTCCATTTTCTTCTTTCTCTTTTTTCTCTATATAGTCGCTTTCCTCTATCTTCCGCAGTCTATGAGATGTCCAGCTCAATTTTACGAGTCTCCCGATATATTGCGAAATCGGCAACGTGACGATCGCAGAGCGAAGCGGATGAGAGGGACAACGATCATGATCACGACAACCTATACGCGCAGTTTCCGGAAAGTAGTTGAGCTTGCCCAGCGGAACAGCCATTCGAGCCTGATTAACTGCTAATTATCCAGTCCCACTGATCACGACATGGATGCACGAATGCACCGACGCAAGGGTCTGCGGGTCCATCGTTTCAACGGAGCTATTTACGTGCTAGACTGCGTTGGCATTGCCAAATCCGTTTGTGCAGCTGCGGCCGACGCACTTTATTGGCTGTCATATCTGTCGATGACAGGGACAATCCGCGGAACTGCCCAACGATTAATTATGAACCGGTAACAATGAAGGGTTGCCGTTGCATAGTTCAATCCGTTCGAGCGATAGTGTCGCTCTCTTGTAGACGACCCGCGCACACAGAATGAAAAATGGCTTTTTCAAAATATTGAGGACACAGAGTCGGTACTCGACTGTGAGTCACTCGCGTCAATGGCTACGTACCAGGCCTACTACAGCCACACCAGTACGTGCACCTTTTTCTTTTGGCTCGGAGCATGGAAAAATACGACTCGCTCGATGGACCAAGTGAAAACTGTGACTTACGGAGAGCGCGGTATCTCGAGCGAGTCCGCGAGCGCGCTTACCTGGAACAGAAAGGATGTCGGGTCTGTCAATGGACAGTCGACGCGTAGGTGGTGCATCCGCGCATCCTGATCCTCCACTGCAGGAAGCTTTCGTGCAGTCTAGCCAGAATCGCTTCACTCGGGCAGGCGGAGTATACACTGTGCTATTGTATTGCACTCGTTAATGTCAAAACATGCGAACGTTCCTGCTAAGTAAATCGGACACTTCCGCGCCACTGGTGCACATTGCGTGCGGTGCGCGCCGTAGTTCGCGTTCCCGCTAGGAACCTGAATCGGTCGCCATTGCTGCCAGTACAGCGGCAGAACATTGTTTCCCGTTTTTCGAAGAAGTTAACTCGGGGCGGCACTAATCGCTTGAGGTAAGGAAGTGCAGAGCTAGAAAGAGGCCAGGAAAGGGCAGGAAAGGCCAGGCTCTTCGATGGCCCGATACAAAGTTCTCGCTGCGTCCCTGTATTTCACTGGTGCACTACACGCCTGCATATGCAAATGAGAACGGCCGGCGTATCGTGTGTAACAGGCATCAGCCGACCAGCTACCAATCTCACCCTTAGCACCTGTGCAGCTCTTGAGCGATCCGACAAATTGCAACGTCATTAGTGCCAATTTGTTTACACGGGAGCCACGGTGCACCTGCGCGCCTCCTTACGCCACTGCGGACGCGCTCGTGTCCTGATTGTCAGTATTTATTAAGCCCATAATTTCTGGCGAAACGATCGAAGTAACGAGAGAACGGAGACTGCGAGACGCGCGTCTGGAATCGCACGGGCAACTTTGCCTGCCACGTCTACCGCATGCCTGCTTGACGCTGTGTCCTATGAAAAACCGGAACTCCGTAGAGCGATCGAGGAGCAACAAATGAATTAAATTAAAAGTTGGTACGAACGAATCTACGAAACTTTAAAAACGTTGAGTACAAATTTAGAAATATCTGTAACTTGTAGCTAGAGGATCATCGGCGTTGGGTGCATTTGCATCGCGTTATCTTTGACAACGTACAAACCGGACGTTTTCCAGGAATCACCGACCACTCGGCTCCCTCCGTCACACGCACACGCACTTTATAGTTGTTCAATCTGACCAGCCAAGGCCTTCTGCTGGAGCCTTTTCGAGATGCGTCCTTGTGCAGATGGAGAGGCTAAAGGAGGGAAGAATGAGCGGAAGCGAAGGAGGCAGGAAGACTGCCGCAACTCCTTGTCAAGGTAATTTTGAAAGTGCTAGGTCGAAGACGGCTTCCGCCGGCTCTCCGACTTATCCTTGCAGGATTCCTTGACTCGCCGCGTCTCCTCTTGTTGTCTTTTCACTTTCTCGACGAGTCGTCCTCGTGCTCGTTCGCCTCGTGTCCGCAGAGCTGCCACCAGCGTCGAGCTGAATTAATTATAAGGAATCCGTGACAATGCGGGCACGATGGTCTCGCTAATGGTCCGCTGATTTAATTAAACGGAGGGTTCTTAACCCTCGCTTCATCCTCGGGGAAGGAACGAATTACCAAGCGGCTGTGTCCCCGAAGGATACGACCACCCTGACTGCGGACCCGATAGGATTCGATGAGACATTAGGAGGTAGGCAGGAGGATTTGCACGCGTCTTGGGCCGCATCAAATAATCTAAGGAAAGGAATTCTAGGGGTGAAGGCTCTTGGGGAAAAGAAAGAAGCTGGCTCAGTTCAATTTAAGCGCTGCTCCACTTTTTATCGAAAAGAGTCTCGACGAGCGAGTCGGGAGCTACTATTGTTACACATTTCGCGAGGAGGAAAAAGGAATGGAAGGAAGGGGAAGGAAGAAGAAGATGAACTAGGAAGAAGAAAAAAAAAGAGGAAATGGAGCAGGAAGGGTCGGAAACTCTGGCACTTTGTTCTGCATCCAGGCTATTCCAGACAATTATCATAGCCATGTTTAATCTCTCATGGTTCGACGCCGCCTATGCTGCCAGTTAGCGTCGACCGTGCTGCCAAAAGGCATCCTTCCTTCTGGTTCTGGCTCCTGAGGTATCTCGCTCGCAATTCGCATCGAGCTTCGCGTTTCTTGCTGTTTCGCGTTTCGCTCGCAGGAAATCTTGGTCTCCCCTTTGGCTCTTTGGCTCTTTGGCTCTTGGCAAGAGAATCGCGCGCGCGGCTTCGCATTGCGTTACGTACGGTTATGTTATGTTAGGTCTGTGCTACGCTCCAGCGCCCTCTGCGTGTGCGTGTGCGTGTGCTGGCGTCTGTCAGGTTTATGCGCCGCCACTTTTGTTTTGTCTTCGACGATCACGTAGACGTTCCCTCCCACGAAACTAAAAGTCCCTTTCTCCATGCAGCAGGGACCGAAGGTCTTCGGCTTTCATTTCGATTCTGGGAAACTGGCGAATGCAGCAGCCGCCAATTAGTGTGTCCACTTTGTTATGTGCCAATCCGACGCGTCTCTAACGAAGAAGCTCTGCACTGTACTCTCCGCCCGTAAATCCAAAACCTACAGCCAGCTTCGTTCAACGTGCAACAGTGCCAGTGCTTAGCGTACCTGGTGATTCGTAATACCGTACAGAGCCAGAGAAGGAAAACCTGGAGGTTACGCGGCGCATTATAGTCGATCTTAAGGACGTCTCTAGAAAGAGCAAGCAGGCTGCAGAGACGCGAAAGAGGAAAGTGCAGCGAAGCACAATGAAAGCACCGATGCCGTCATTCTGCTTATGACGCAAGTGACACTGAAGAGCACCTGCCCCCCCCACCAAGAGTGGAAGAATGCAGCATTCGTTAAAACTCGAGTCAAGGAGCGGCAATCGATCAGATGGAAACACGTGCTCAAATACAACTCGATTATATTCTACAGTTTCTTTCGGCACGAACTGCTTCACCTCGTGTGCGTGACGTCCGGAGTACGGGCTGCAGGCTCTCTCACTCTCTCTCTCTCTCTCTCTCTCTCTCTCTCTATAGGTGGACTTCTTTACAATTTCCCAGGATTTCGAAATGTCTCAGTCTGGATCACAACGCCAGCGGTAGAAGAGCGATGCTGTTAAATAGGATGCACAGGATGCGAAGGACACAGAGTAGGAAGATTAAAGAGGGCAGAGAAAGAGAGTCCCTGGGAAGGATGTCGCGAATAAGAAGTCTACGTTAAAGGAATAGAAAGAAATTGGCGATGACAGTCTCCGTGGAAGGATAAAAATGTGGCTCATCGGCGTCACGAAATTTACGTGTTTTTGGAGAAGAAACAATACAGAGCAAAGTGAACAGGGGAAGCAGGGGAGGAAGGGGAGGTTAGGTTAGGGGGAGCAGGAGGAGCAGGAGGAAGACCAAGTTCTCGCGTAAGGGGTATTACGAGTAAGGGTGAATACTGCCGAGGGAGGATGAGAGCGGCACAGAGAGGGATCACCGAGGAAGAGAGAGAGAGAGAGAGGAAAGGAGAAGAAGAGAAGCAAAGGAGAGAGAAACGGAAGAGCTCGCTGGCTCTGGAACGCCCGCGGCCGTTATGGATGCAAATCCGCGTACGAAACGTATAAAAGATTTGCAAGAACAAATACGCGGCGAGAGTTGAAGGCTGGAGAGGAGGGCGTCCCGTGGCGTCCCGTGGCGTCCCGAGGCGTCCCGAGGCGTCCCGGGGGATTCAAATGAGGATAAATATTTATAAAAGAGTTCGCCAGGCTAGTGGATTCCAATGCGCTCAGGACGAACGTAGACGGGAGTGGACGAGAAAGGACGAAAGTAGACGAAAGTAGACGAAAGTAGACGAGAGAACGTGTGCCAGGGCCAGGAAGTATTCGATGGCTGAGCGGAAAAAGAGAAGAAGCAAAGAGATGAAGTGAGAAAGAGACAGAAAAGTAGAAGGAAAAGGAAAATCGAAGACTCCGAGTTATACCTACTGCATCGCCTCCTCACTTTCATCGGACGAGAAATAAATCAAGCGAAGAGAAAAAGAAGGCAAAAGCGTTCAAGTATCAACGCGGTCGACCTGATATCGTAACGCCTCAACGCCGAGATGCCGCGCTAACGTAATAAGGTAATAACGTCATAACCTGACTAACGGCTCTCGACTCTCTTATTTCGGCGCATTTCCGTAGCGGCGTGCGCGCCACAGATAACGAGGAAACCTGCTTAGATAAGAAGCCTTCCAGGGCGAACGAGCGAAGGACGAAACTTGAACCACAATATTGCAGCATCATCGATTGGCGACGTCCTCGTAAACGCCAGGACGTCCCACAGGACACGAGTCCTGTAAGGACGAAGAGGAAGAGAAAGAAAAAAAAAGAAGACAGCCTTACCCACGTGGAGACCACTGGAGACGCCATTCTCAGCCTCGACGTCTCGTTAAATTTCAAGGCCTAACCTAACCTACCCCCTCACTCGCCGGAATAGTTTCCTATTAATCTTCGAAGCGACTCTAAGCGTCCTTCCTTCCGACCTTCCAACCTTCCAGCTCACTGCTTTGGAATATGATAATGCGAGCGCTGCCACTTGGTGTCGCCAGCTGAAGGCACTCGGGAATAGACGAAGAACAAGAGAAAGAAGGGGGAAGGACGATTAAGAGACTTTGATGAAGAACCAAAGAAAAATAGAGCCGCGTCTTCGGCTACGATTACAGGAGGATAAAGCATAGAAGGTGCAGAGCAGATTGCGCTGGTTGCGCGTAGAGCTCGATGATTAAAGATGTAGGAGAGAAGAGACTCGGAGGAGATTTGATCTTCGCCTTTTTCCAATGTTAAAGAACCACTGAGAATTAGCACAGACACGGGATATCGATCGTGATTGCATAGAAAATAATTTGTTGAAAAGTCGACAACTAATGGAAGGCCATTGGAAAGACTTGTGTGGCAGTTCGGAGTCGTTAGAAAGGAGAATGGCTGGTGCGACTCCTCGGCGCAGCGACATTATTATTGCAAAACCAAAGAAATTTCCGCAAACGAAATCAAATCCACTCGGCAAGTCGAATGGAGCCACAATAGTGTTCCCAAGTGGAGGTTCAATAATGAGCGATAAAAGGAATCCGTGAGGGAACGGGGGAAGCCGGTACTAGAAGGATGGCAAAGAAGGAGAGAACGCGCGGGAGTCAGAGGGATAAAGCAGATCTGTAGGGGAAGAAGCAACCGACGAGCATCTAAGTGCGAGTGACGTTAATGGGGCCTAAATAATTTCCTTATCGTCTCGTAGCTGTCCCCGCCACGCTGTAGGTACTTTGCGCTTCTACTGCGATTCTCCCGCACTACCCCGTACTACCCAACGAGACTTCGCGTCCCTTATTTTTCCCCTCTTCTCAGTATTCCCGCTGCTGCTGCTGTTCCTCCTCGAACAGTCTTCTTCTTCAGAATCATGACGTCACTCAAGAGCACTGCATCCAATCAAAGATGCAGAATGAAGGGAATGCAGGGGGAATAGAAGATAGAGAGAGAGGGAGAGAGCCCAATCTACTGTAGCTGAGCATCATCGTGAAAAGGAATAAGAGAGATGGAAGTAGGCAGGCAGGTAGACAGATTGGCGCACGTCGCATCGGATGGCGACGCGTTCTAGATCCAACCCAAGTATTGCTCCGATGAATCAGCATACAGAAGATTACTTGCACTGCGCTCTTGAGGGTAAGGGGGCTTTCGAGATTCCAAGGAAGCGCAACTTTTGATGAATCGCCCGATGATCTTTGATGCAGTCGATTGGAAAAGAATGGAGAATTCAAAAAGTGGCTCAACGGTATATAGAGATGAACAACAGTTATACGCAAACACATGGAGATGAGGCGATAAGGTGCTGACAATGATAACCCTCTGCTGGCAAGATTCGGAAAATACTGATTCCTCTCCTCAATTCATTCATATCAACATCAATACCGACAGGGCAAAACCTAGACGCATTCACGCGAACGGACTACAGTTGGCTCTGTATTGTTAGAGACATTACGATAATTTCTCTGACCTAAAACCCGACGTGCCGTGTAAGAGGATTGAAGTGATCAAGCGAGTGCCGTCGAGAGAGGGCAGATTAGTATACGTGGGTGTCGATCGAGAGTGGCCGTGATTTTCCTCAAAGTGTACGAAATAGAGAGAGATGCGCGACGCGTCGTGCATTTGAACTCTTGAAGGCATCCCAATCGACGAGGATCGGGAAGAGGGAAAGTAGCGAGGATGGATCTTACGATCGTGCGAAAGCAAAGCGCCGATATGCGTCCGGCGTGACCAAGTTTACGTTACGCCAGGATTCACGAGTATCTTGCTCCTTGAAACACGAGTCCTTTTTGTTCTCTCTGTAATTTCGCCGCTATTTACGACTCACCCACGAGATCAATGGAGTGTCTTGCCGTCGGCGCTTCCTCAAGATGCGTCGATGAATTTCATACAGAGATTTCTTCTTCTTGTTGGACGCCTTTGGCAAGTTCCTGCCCTTGCTGGGCCGACCTTTCAAACCGTTCGTTCAAAGGGCATAATGGTGTCCACAGGAATAACCCGGTTTTCTTCTTTGAAAGGACTTTGAAGAATATCGAGGACCAGAATGCGAGGACCGATATTTCCCTGAGATCTGTGTCTATCGTCGGAAATCAATTGACGACTTTCGAATGACGTATTAGAGATATCTTTGTACTATCAGGATGAGTAACCGTGAAGCAAGAGTCACGGAATAACAAGATCATTTGTCATCGACTATTTGCATACGTCAGCCGGTTATTTGACGTTGGTGTGCAAGGATCAATTCCATGAACCTTTCTTGAATGCCGCTTCAAAAGTAACGGGTGTCAAAGTATCTCTCTCTTTCTCTCTCCTTATTTCTTCTTCCATCTCAGTCTCCTTACAGAGATCGGTCGCCCCAACTCAGGGGCCTAACATGCTCATTTGTGTGAAAAATGGGAAAGGGAAGAGCGCGCAGCTACGTTCGTACGCGTATCGTAGAATTGAAGAAAAGCAACAAAAACGAAAAGAGCGGACTGGGCTATGATGGGCACGAGCACGGAAAGACGAGCCACCAAATCCAGTATAACGAGAAGGACGAGGAGGACGAGGGTCGCCAAGAGGGTCATGAGACTCATGAGCGTCACGAGGGCCACTTTTTCAACGAAATCACAGGATCCTCGGGGAATGGACTTTACGGCTAATAAGCTTAACAATTCCCATAGCGGTTGGAATTGCTTGTCCGAGATAGGTGGAACAATGGCACAGTGGTTACTGACATGAACACCGGAGCGCTCTGTGACGCCGTGACGCTGTGGCACTCTGGCGCTGTGGTTCGAGCCTGGACAGCATTGAGAGATATAATTAATGTGACACATACTCGCCGAGTGAATAGGGGAGGGAATGAGAGAGACAGAGGCAGTTGCACGCATTCCCTCGCGACACGGAAGCGTCACTGGCAGCACAGGGACTGGCCAGCGTGCCCCCCACTGGACCCCCCCCCCCCACCATCCTTCGTTCTCTCGTTCTCCCTTCTTTATCCTGGCAGCCTCATTTGCCGTCACTGGCAACGCGCGCTACGTCACGTCGCAGCAACACACTTTTCTCGGTCAATAGAAAACCCGATTGTTTATCCGTGCACACAGCTAAGAATCCAAAAACCGTGAACCAGCAGCAAATCTGCACTTTACCGGTACACAACCGCATGGTTTATCTTGTGGCAAGTTTACGGGTTTGCACGCTTCGTTGAATCATTTATCGCTATGAAACTGCCAGAGCTATTGTATTCTAATCTCTGTTTTCCACCCCGCCGCCCCTCCTCGCGCAGGGGGGGGCCCTTCCGCTCGCTTTTCAAATAATACTAATAAAAGCGCTCTGACCTACGAGTCGTTAACGTTATGGATGCTGAATGTACGTGTGGATGAGGAGCAATGAAAATTTCTCATACAGGAGGCGCCACGGTGCACGTTATCAAACGAGCTGGATAGATGGATGGCAGGATGCTGCAGGATGAGGATGTGGATGAGAAGCAGACTAGGAAAGTGCTCCAGAAGGGGCTAATAAATCGCGAAGGCGCCGCGAGCCGTGTAACGATGCCTCGCGATAACCTCGCATTAATAACTCCGAGCAACACGATTTAATGCTTTTTATAGCGAACACACACGTAGTCATCGGTGCGACCATCCATCGGCTGGGATCTGCGAGGTTCCCCACATCCTGTTACCGGAACGCCGGAACGGCGCAAACCGGCGAGTGTCGCATCGCATCTTCTAGCTTGAGTTTTATTTTTCCTCGGCTTTTTCAATGTTCTTTTTCCTTACTGCAAGATGCCGCGCGAAAACCTTCGCGAACGAATGAACCCAGTTCCACCTTCGGACGATTCCCAACGTAAATCTCGGAACGACGTAGCCAGGACAGTAGCGAAACGAAGATAAGCGTGAGAGACACGAGATCGAATTAAGGAAGGAAGAAAGGAGGAAAGGAGAAAAGATAAAGACGATCGCTGTGAGGTAAAAGTCAGAATGAACGAGAGAAAACGATTACCTCGGGGGTCTAAATAGAAGAGTGGGACGTAGTGGTGTGGAGAGAGGCCGAGTCTAGGTCAAGGGCAACGACCTGATGCACGAGGGGTGCCCTCCTACCCCCAAGCCATAACACCATCCGAACCCGTTGCCATGGCGCTCTCCCTCCGTTGGCGCCTACACACCAGCGCTCGGCCTGATTCCACCGATTTTCGCACGCGCCCACGCACTCACGCACTCACGCACTCCATGCACTCCATCCACACGAAGACAGGCTCTCCTGTCTCCCTGCGGCGATGCGCGCGGGACGGCGGATGCATAGCGACTCTAGCGCCAGCAACAAGGGACGTCCTGAATACGAAGCTCAGGACTCGGGAATTGGAAACCGTATCGAGTAAGGGAATCTGCAGTGAGTGCAATGGTGCACATAGATAATAGAGTCTAGAATCCAGAACCCAGAGGCTGGGCCGGATGTCCGGAACCCTAGGTATTCCTGGAATAGCTAGGATCGGCATCTCGACACCACCTACATCTCCAAATGAATCGTTTTGCCATAACAAAGAACCATTCTGGAATTACATAACCTATGATCTGATGACCAAAGACTTCCCAAGTCGTTATTTCGACTGCTCCTCTTTTCTAATGCATTCTTTCTCTGTTAATCTGTTTTTTATCTCTCGGTCGGGTTCCATCAAATCAACGGATTCCCCGCCTCTCTTTAATGCCATCGCAGCATAGCGGTCGGATCGTTAATGGAACGATTTGCTAAAGCCACTAATACAAATTGTCGACTGTTGGATAACCATGAGGTGGGGGGAGGGAGGGGGGTTGGTTAGCTAGTGGAATAGCTGGATGGTTGGCAGTACCTAGATGGTAGGATGGCGGCTAGGTGACTGAATGGCTGAGTAATGGGTTGGCGCGGGATTGGAGGGTTCATTCGCTGAATATCTCTGTGCCCGTTGCTAGGATCCAGAAGGTAAACGCGAGAGCCAGATAGGGCTGCAGTATCAAAGACCCGAAAGCCAGAGAGTGCGGTGCATGTGTTGTACGGGTATTGCGCACCTGGCGCTCAAGTTTGAAGTGCCAGTGGAATGTTACTAATTTGTTGGATAATTAGTTAACGCGCCTATCGACTGCGAGCAGTATCCAGTCGTGCTTGATCGCTCGAATCGCTGAACTGGTCGCACGATCTCACGACCCAGTGATTCTTGCTCGACAAGCCTCTTGAAAATGCAAAAATATTATTTTTTCGCAATTTCCGTCACTGCGGAAGTTTACAAGTGTCGCGACCCTCGAGTCGTCTTAATGGGCTTCCCTCCAACTTTCGTACTCTCGGAGGGATGCTAAACGAACGCTCCCGCAACACTAGGGCGGGGACCTTCTGTTCACGTAGAAATTGCGTTCGTTAACTGGAAGACGGAGAGGTCTTAATTAAATACCATTTAACACTGCTAAAGAAATCGTACAAAAATCTTTAAGATTTGAGCTGCGACCCTGCAGCACTGTACAATGAAGCAGAGAGAGAGAGAGAGAGACAATGCTACCATAAACATTTCCTGCTCCACGATCTCTACCTCGAAACGGGTTAGGATGCGTCGCGACGCCTCGCGATGCGTGGGACATGTGCAGCTTCTGGCACTTTTCGATGCGACCATCCAATTGCACGAGCAGCACTGAAAACGATTGAGCGCAGCGCGGATGGATGGAAGGTAAGCGAGTGAACTGGGACTGGGGGAAGGAATAAAGCGAAATGAGAGCACTGAAGAATCCTGGAGGATTTTCAATGGTTTTTGGTTTTCGGCATTGAGCCCATAGTCTCACGGAAGCTCACGTGGTTCGTTAAGCCGCTTGGATGTCGCACTCGGGACACCCGGTACGTAGCGGCACCATCAATCGTGTGATTTTAAAAGTAGAGGAGGGAGGGGTTCGAGGTAGATGGCGGGGAGCGCGTACAAAAGGCGAATTAATTCAGGAAAATTTATCACGCGGCATTGAGAGCGCCACTGCAGGAACGAGCGAGCGACGAACGAACAAACTGTAGTAAACTGACGAACCATCGGACCGTCCACTGGCTGGACGGATGGACGGCCTTGTCAGTCCGGGGGCTTTATAGGAGGCAAGCGTAACCAGGCTTCGCATTGCGAGGTGAGATGAGGTGATTTATGATAATTACTTGCTGATGCAAACCGCTTGGAGGGTGCCCACGATTTGCAATCAACCGGTCATAACGCAAACGCGAGCTTAAGTCTCCTCCTTCTGTGGCTTAACGATTCCCAGAAATCTGAACCAGCCGGATATTCCAGCTGAGAAAGTCCACTGCTTCCATTAATTCGTTCGTCAGTTTGCTTCTTAATCTTCTGTCCTTTTATTCGTCCTACGTCTGTCTACGTCTATTCCCTATAAAAAGAGATTAATCACCACGCGTACGTACGTCAATTTCTTTGACGAGCCGTGATTCCCTGAACTCAATGTTATTCTGAGCTGCCACGATTCGCAACCTCTTATGGCCAAATCATAATTATCATCACTTTCAATTTTCTTATTCCTGCGAAGAACTTGTAGAGCAGAATTTACACGAGGTTCGATCACAGACGATTGCGGTAGTCAGCGCTTTCAACGAAATCTAGTTTTCTCGCTTGATAACGGATTGCAGCCAGGATGCTGCTTCGTGACATTTGCCACAGCTTGGAAATTTTGTTTTTTGATTTGGTCGACGAAAGAGGGAAGCGTCCTTCCGGATTATCTGCCTTCTGCATCGGTTGTTTGGCAATGTGTCTTAAGTCGCTAATGATTCCTAGAAAAGGAAGTTCCTTGCAAAGAGGGTGGCGGGGGGCGGCGCTGGTTTGCATCCGCCGAGGGAACGAACGAGCAAGGAGACGAGCGACTATCCGACTGTCCTGAATTACGTGCGACGTGTCCTTCGAACAACGAAGCCATTAGTCTCGCTAACTGGCAGTTTCACAAGTGAATCGACAGGCACAGAACTGTGAAGAATACTACAGGTAACCAAATACGATAGAAACACCGGGAAGTCTTTACAACTGTGTGGAGGCTGCTTGTAGATTCTGACGACAAGCTGACAGCAACGCGACTCAAAGATCAAATACAGGATGTCGCGTGAGTGTTCGGCTATTTTGCCTGGAAATGTACGCAATTACGTAATTCGGTGCAGCAGCGGCAGTCGTTAAGAACAACAGGGCATCTTCCCGATTACTCTGGTAGGGGGCCAGCTGCTCTACAAGTTCAAGTCTAATTCTTTGCGACAGTCGCTCGAAGAGCCAAGCCTGGCCTGAAGTCAAAGTCCAAGCTCTTCCGGTAACGACAGCGACCTCAGACAATCGGATTAGTAAACGAGCATGACAGTAAAAAGTTTGCACTGGATTAAACGTTGCAGTTCGAGATGATAAAGAACGCAAAGCAGAATAAGCCAACATGGATAGCCACGTAGTTGTGTTGGTGCAGAAAGTTTAAGAAGGAGCCAGCTGAGAAGAAACGAAGTAGCGACGTGACACGGGGGGGGGGGGGGCAGTGGAGCCAGTGGAGCCAGGTACGGGGGCGAGCTGCTCAACTTTTATATCACGATGCTGGATGCACGTGATACAGAGTGAACAGTTCACATCGAAGTACGAGATTCTATCGAGCGATATTCAAGCGACACCAGTTACATAATCTGCTTGAAGACCAATTATCCTCGAAAATAACGTAGCTCGCTCGACTGCGAGAGCAGCCCTGCCCGCAGCAACACAATACCCCGGCGGTTACGCAACTCATCCTGCTTCCGTCCTCTTCTCTTGCTCCTCATTAAAGGACACTCCTAGTGTGTGTGTGCGCGTGTGTGCAGATGTAACCTAAAGAGAGAAGATCGAGACAAGGAAAGATAGAGATAGATAGAGAGCAGAAAGGGACGGGATTTACGACAACCAGCACAATGCCCACCGAGGGACTCTAGTTCTCCATCTTCGGAATTATCAAAGCTCCGACACTTGTCAATGTGAGCTAGACAAGGCGCGCGCCAGTATTGCCCGAGACACCCGCGGAGGAGAGGAGGGGAGATCTGCAACGGGACGGATCGCGTCTCCTCGGTTCGGGGGACGCGCAGCTCCTTTCACGCTCGTCGACGCTGATGACCGCCAAATTTCGTCATCGCGCGTCGTAAGCATCTTACATAACTTAAGGTAACGGCTCTCTTCCCTTTGGCCTTCGACGCATCGTTTCCTTCTTCTTTTGTCTCCGTCCCACCTTCCCTCCCAAGTATTTCTTTCTCGAGCGAGGAACAAAACATCAGGGCCTTATCATCGATCTGTGCTGAGAAGTAGGCTGATTCTTCGGAAATTCGAAAGGCAAGTGGTGAGTATTCTGCGAATGCGGAAGGAAGTCCCGAAGGTCAATCCAATGGGAGGAAAGATAAAAAGTACAGGAAAGTATGAAAATGGCAGCAGGAGCTCCGGGTCTCCCACTCGATTCGGGCACGTAGAGTGAATAGGAGAGGGATGAGGGGGTTAAGGGGAAGGAGTGAGACCAGAAACGTCTTTCCACGTCTAGACGTGCCAACTGTCGCCTCCCTCTCATCCTACATCCTAAACCCTAAATCCTACATCCAGCCGCGTCTGGTGCGTCCGAGAGAGGAAACGAAAGCGAAAGAGGAAAGAGAAGGATGCTGAATGGCGGAACGCTGAGCACAGGAGAACCATGATCATTTGCCAGGAGAGTGAATTCGTCCGGTGAATATATTCGAAACAAGCGAAACCGTACTCGGGGCTTCCGCTTCGTCAAGGTTCGATTGACGCTAAGACTGCTCGGGAATTATTACCCGCTCACTAGCCAGAGCCATTCCAATAGTTCCGCTCGCTCGACTAGCGAAGACCGCGAGTTCTATCGCAGCACGAACAACAACTGTGTCTCGGCGCGTTCCTCCTCCCGACTGCCTTCCCGGGGTGACTGCACTCTTCCAAGGACTCCTTTCCCTCTCTATAATCCATTTACCTATCTCCTTATAACCCACGTCAACCTGTACTTAAGGTAAACACGCTATCGCTCAAATTATATCCGCTTTTGCCAACTTTTTACATCTACACGGGTCAAAGACTGCAGTCAGTTCGCTGCTGGGGATAGAGTCGCTTCGGCGTTTTTCAGTGGCGTCTGCCATTGAGATGGGCAGATGGGCGCACTGCGTTTCATCTGCGAAAGCACATTCAGCCGAGGCGACGCCAAAGCGAGTTACGCAAGGATTGCGCAGTTAAGGTGGGTGGCCTGGTGGCCTGTAGCACGTTGGCACTTTGGGTCTGCGCTTATACCGTCTCTATGACGGCGAGGCGAGTTCACAGACTGTTCCAGGTGCCGGAGCTGCAAGGACCCTGTCCTGTTAATGGATCGCCTCGGGCACCCGGATACCCGGACGAGCCGACCAGCCGACCAGCCTTGAATCCATCAAAAGCGAATCGGCGGAAACTCATCGCCTGCCGTAGAGCAAAGGACGCGCGCAGTGCGAAAAGAGAATGAGGGAAACTTACAATTAGTGGGCCACTTTGTTGAAAGGGCACTTTGCTGCTACCGTAGTCTGCCTCCCCCCCCCCCCCCCCCCTTGCATGTCAGCCACACACGTGCCGCATGGAAAAGAACGCTTACGGATTATGGGCCAAAAGCTATGAGCTATTCGTCTGTACAAGTTGTATGTAAGTATATAGGTACGCAGCAGAATTTCACGTAGTGGAACTATAGAGGCACATGGAACACGTAGAACACGAAGCACAAAGAGTAAAAGGAAAACAAGGAAAGCAAGCGAGGGAGTAAGGAACGCGTACGTATTAAGCCATTAGGGCATTAAAGCATTAAGGCATTAGTATGCACAGGATCACTGTGCGGCATGAGGCCTACATACTCACACAATGAAGTATGTAGGAAATGCAGATTTCCTATTCGAGAAGCACATCCACATACTCGGGACGAATACAAGTCGATAACCTTGACGTGCATTTGCGCAGTCGAGAGATGCGATTTTCCGTTGCGCAGGATTTTTCGGCCTTTCTGGATTCGAATTTCACTCGATGCTTCTCATTTTCGTTCGATGTTAAATCGGAATCGGACCTCCAACGGGATCGATGATCATACCGAGCAACGCTTCTGCACATAGTCCTTCAATCTAGAATACGAATAGGTTTCGAGAAAAATTCGTATCTGGATTAGGACCTTGCTTACGGACGAGTGAAATAATCGTCGGTAATTTATTTACCTGAGTCTACGTGACGTGAAAATTCGCGGTCGAAGGGAAAGAAAATGCACCAATAACTGCCAACCCGATAGAAACTAAAGTTCAGTCGTGCTAAACTTTCATAAATCAACGTAGACCACTGCCTCGCATAAATCCTTCTTTCTAAAAGCCTGTGTTCCATGATGAAACTCTCGGTAAACTATTTTCCTTGTGGTTCCCTTCGATTTTCTGACAGCTGCTATGCTGACAATGTCAAAGCACACGAGCATCCCTCAAGAACACCGAACGTCGACGATCGAAGCTGCGATGGGAAAATCGAATGAAGGAAACACCTCAATCCTTTAAAATTAATAAATTTTCCTAGAAAGTTACGACGACCGAGAATATACACTTACACTTTTATTCGAGTCTGCCTGTTAATCCGATGATTTTATCCGGTCTTGGTACTCGTTATCTAACAATCAATCGTCCTTTGACGGTAAATAATCCGATTGACGGATCGAGTCTCAATAATATGTAGCTAGCAACCCAATAGGCAGGCTGCACCACGGGTGCGGACGAGCACATCGTTTTCTATGAGACCAACAGATGGAGCCGCTGCCACCGCCGTCGCCGCCATCGCCTAAAGGAGGCTCGATTTACGACGTGACAGAGGTTCAATTTGTAGACATGCCTAAGGCACTGATACGTTTTCAACCAACACGGATCATATTTAAAAAGGTAGGACCTCTGGAGGATTCCGAAAATCTTCCGGAGATCATTTCGAAGCCTCAACGATGAGTAATCGAATCGAACGAAAGCCCGCTTAGCGGCGGCATCGATTTAATCAGGAGCGCCAACGGGCGTGTCGGTAGGCACTGCGTGGACATCGTTATTAAGCGCATATAAATTAGCATATAAATTGTCCTATCCCGTATAGCACGAGCCGAGTTCCCTGTAGCTCCAGTCCGGCTAGTTCTGCATAATCCGAGAGCAACCCTCTGCGCCACCCGATAGCGATACTACAGCGTCACCACTGCGTCGCCCTGCATCGCCTGCATCACCCTGCGACACTCCCCTCTTCCAAAATACACGCATACCCATTCCCTCCCTTCCTTCCCTTCGACCCCACCTCCACCGCCACTATAAAGCTTCGATGGTATAGCTCCGGGCCGACAATGCTGGCCATTACGAATGCAACGATCCCGCTTACGTTCCCGTCGACGTCAACGACGTCCTAGTCCCCTTTCGATCCACTGTCTCTCGGATACCGATCCGAGTTCCTACTTGCTGTATATCTTGTGACGTTGCAGAATTGCCGTCGCGTTATTATTTGGGGCCAAATAGATTAGAAACTTGGGGCCACGCCTGCGAATATCGTGGAATCCCCAGACTTAGCCAGAACAATTTTGGAATTACATCGTTGAAATATCGTTTTGTTTCGAATTTTGATTTTCAATAGCGGCGCGACGTGAAAAGTTTAATCCTACGCCATTGGGTAGCAATGAGCTAGGTGACGGCCAGCACAGAGCCACTAATCCTTTGTTTTACATTCAGGACGTTCGCTAGGATAGACGGCCGAAAGTCCGAGTCACACGAGGCCAGAATTTTCTTTCAATTTATAGCCAAATTAAGTTACACAGTACAAAACCGGGTGCCCTTCGTACATATTTCGGATTTACCAAACCCTCATGATTGGCTATTTCTCTTAAAGGAAAATGAATTTCGTTGACTTGTCTAATTTTCTTTTCCTATAATAATTTTCCTCGTCACAATCTATAAACGAAAACTCCATAGGCTCTGCGACGTAAAAGCTGCTTTCCGCGAAAACGTAAGAACTTTCTCGATGCGCCGTAGACAGAATTGGTTGAAGTTGAGAGTCGAGAAAATGACGCAGCGTTAAACGCGTAACGGAATGGACTCTAGAGTGGAGCGTAATTTGTAATAGAATGGCCCGAGTGGGAGCGAGCGCGTGTTCTCATTGTCAGTCTGTTATCTTGGCTGGGGAGCCACGTGACGGAACTCGTTCATACGCATCGCGGTGTCACGCTTATCGGTTGCGTAAATGACTAAAGTAATGGGCTCTCGCGGCAGAAGGGCTTATCAGCCAACGATTGCGATTAGTCCTGAGCTGCGTCTCTCTCTCTCTCTCTCTCTCTCTCTTCCCATCCAGTACTACGAACTTCTCTTAAGCATCCTCCGCAATGGATTTCTTCGAACGACATCGAAATATGTATGTGCCAACGTGCAAGATATAGTGAATAAGAGGACTGATACGCGAAAGGTCTTGCAGACAGACGTGTCTCCCAACGTTGAAGCCGTTTTCGTAATATTTCGGGAAACGATAGTTTCAGCTTGACGGCATCTGGAGGCAGTGTTGCAGCAGAGCTCGTAAAGGTCGAAGATTCGCGTCGGCGCACGTACGGCGATTCCTGTTGCGGCATCAGCCTCGTATATCCGAGTACTCGATTCAATCCAATTCACGGGGTTGAAAGGGCACAAAAAATTCGTCAGAAAAGAAGATGAGACGAAACCTTCGTGCTTCGTGCTTCGCGTAGCTCGCTCAATAACTAGATCGCAAGCTATACTCTATAGCGAGAATCTAGATGGGTAGATGGACAGATAGACAGATTGGTAGGTTAGGTTAGGTCGATATGTATATACATAGAAGAATGTTCCAGTCGAATCTGTATCTGCAAGAGCACGAGAGTTGCGGAAGAAGGGTTGGAAGAAAAGGAGGAAGAGCGGTAACGGGTTGTAAGAAGGTAGAAGCAGCGGAAGTTGAGAGTTCCAAGTTAAAGTTCACGAACGAGAGAGTAGGTAAGCGAATGAGAGATCTCGGCTCTGAGAGAGGTTCGCCGTAACTTAGAAGTTACCCCGAGACTCCGATGGGCTCGTGGATAATTATTTATCGCCTTATCAAACTTTTATAATCTCGATGGTCCGGAGACTCATAGCATCGGTGAAGTTTTAACGAGTTTTTAAACGTCATAAATGATCTTGCCGCGCGAGTTATCGACGATTTTAACGCCGACGCCGAGGTCGACAGCAGCGCCTCTCTCGGTACATAATCGCGTCGTGGAATTCATTTTTATCGTCTTGATTCCAGCCTTGTTTACGGCACTGTGGATAAGGCACTTGTAGTTACATACCTTAAAGCAATCGGAATCTTAAGAACAATCCCCCATTTCTGATTTTCTGAATAAACGATAAAATTATTTATGTAAATTGAGACTCCTTATTAGAATCAACTAAATTCTAACGTGTGTCTCTCCTCCTCCTGCTGACACTCGCTCTTTTTTCTTTCTTTCACTTGCCTCCGAACGATGTTCCTCTGAATGGCGCGACCATCGAGGACGGCTTTTTGTTTCTTCGCTACGCTGCCTTCGGAAACCAGAATAATTTATGAATGCAAGGAACAATGAGCTCCACCGGTTTCTGGATATTGGCTTCGCGTTAAGCTACGCTGCCAGAGACCTTTTCCTATATTCTTGCCGCTCCGACCTTCCAACCCGCGAGCCTCTTACGAGTCTTTGGACACCCTCTCATTCTTTCTCTCTCTCTCTCTCTCTCTCTCTCTCTCTCTCTCTCTCTCCCACATCGATATTCTAGAACGTCGAGCTTTCGAAAACTTTCACGCAAAATACTGAATTTTAGCATAAGGCGAAATACGTGGAACTACCCAACATTATTTGGACCTCCCCACGTTAGGGGCAGCAAACGGAAAGACCGTGAAACCTGTCGAAGCAAATCCTCCGCTGGCAAAGAAGGAATAAGGGCTCAAGATGAGCAGGAGATCCGAAGGCACGGAAAGAAAAGCTCTTTGCCCATAACCACCAAGTTAATGTGCACACTGCATATCGTCTTGAATAAATTATTCCCTTCCATCTGTTCACGGTCATTTGACATTTTCAAAAACCTTAGAGAAACGTTTCTCCTCTTTTCTTGAAAGCCAAAATCCACCGAGACACGTCTTAAAGATACAGCCAGTTATTCAGGCCAAAATGAACGCCTGAGATTAGCCTGTTATTTGATTTCTGCGATAGTACCACGTTATCTTGAGCTCATATGTTCACATGCATAGGTATAGGTCAGTACGTACCGGGTAAGTAACGCATTTGCCCGGATGACCATACAGTGCACTATAGCACTATAGCACTGTAGCTACCGTTTACCAGCTCGGTCGGTCATAAAGATGGCTTGTATCGCGTTAGGAGTCTCGTAATTAAATTTCAGCAGCACATGTCTTACGTGTTTACCGTCGCGTGAGCGTGAGCGTGTCCCATTTACACGCATGTCACTCGTAGCCCATCTTTCTCCCTCGCCCTTTCGCTCTCTTTCACTTTCTCAATCGCAACGCACAAGGCACGCATCTTGGCCGCATTCTTCATTAATGGAACACTCTGGAATCCGTAAAAATGACAAGACCGGTTTGAATTCGTTGCATCGTATTGCGTCGTATTCTGTAAGTTAGGGAGATTGCGAAAAAGAGCGGCCGAATGGATGAAGAATGGATGAAGAACGGATGGAGCAGGAAGGTGGGAGGTTGGAGGAGTCGTGAGCTGTCGGGTGCTGGTTTCCGGTGATAGGCGACTACGCGAGTGAGCTATTGCATCACGAGACAGCCGAGGTGCACGCACCGCGCCACGGAATCGCTTAGCCACGCAACGCAACCTGCTCGCACTTTGATTGACAGTGCATTATCGCGCTCCGTATCCTATTCCACTTCTCTGTATAGCATATCTGCTTTCTGATTTCTGCTTTCTGCTTTCCGCTATCCAGTGTGCCCGGTGTAACAGAGCAATTATCTGCTGCCCGCTACAGATACTAGATGCATCAGTTAGAATCTCGAGCAGTGAATGGGCTGAATATCAGTCAGGAATTGAGTTACTCGGTTCCGGCGGGTTCGGCTTTGCAATTCGGAGAACGTCGCTGCTGCAGGAACCGACGTCCCAAACGAATGAAAACACACTGCCAAAGAGAAAACGCTGCTGCTGATGCACGAGGAACGACGTTTCAGTGAAGATATTGCATTTCCATAGATAAGCAGGTCGCCCAGCCAGTCAGTCCTCTTCAGCTCATCCAACTCCAACTCCCCAGCTCCCCCCCTCCGCCCCGCTCCTTCTCCACGTCCAAAGCTAAAACGCGAGACGGGAGACCCTCTTTGCTCTGCTCCGCTCTGCTCAAAGCATGTTTATCGTCGCTTACATAAGAGTATAAAATTGTCCCGTGCTCCACATGCGCGCGCTCTTCTTTACGACTGCGGACTATAAGGCAGTGAGTTTCATTTCGAGAATCACAGACGCATCCGTCCCTGTCTCACAGTCAGTCCTCATCCTTCCCAAGGTCAAAAGTCCAGGACTTTCTTCATTTCTCCGAATCTGAACGCGTCAGCGTCGAAGCTTCGCTGAAGGCGACTCCGCTCTGGCAGAATATATTGAGGGACGTTGGATGCTGCAGTGACGTGAGCGATGAGGGGGGATAGGAGAGAATTACGTAACATCCCGTACCGAGGTTCATCCAGATGTGCGGCGAGGAGGCCGAGAGCTTCTCTCTCCTTCTAAGAAGATCAGAATGAAAAGCCAAAGGAGCTGCTGGATCGCGCTACCGAACGCGCATGTACTCGCTAGCGTCCTAATGAGAAATATTCTATAATACTGAGATGCACGAGAGCCACGAGAGCCACGAGACGCCTTCCGTCGGAACTCTCGCGAAGCTAAGACTGCCATCAGATAATTCCGAGTGCAACTGCGCTTAACCTGCGTCCGGCACTCCTTTAATACGTGCAGCGGTACGGAGGACGGGGAAACGTGGGAAAGGAGTCACGATTCTCCCGCAGCTCCACAGCTACGGAAGTCTATAGCAGGGAGCAACCTAGAGGCAGACAAGGAAGAGTGCAGGCCGCGTTTCCACTCGAATGGCCCCTGCTTGGGATCTCGCGACATTTTTTAAGATTCCCAAGCGGATCGCCATTATTCGTTCGCATTTACGGCCGAGGCCATCGGGGAAGTAGAAATAAAGATAAAATCGAGGCTGCTCTCCTGCCGCCTCGCTCGCCTATTCCCTTCTCCCGCTCCTCCTAGTCCTGTTCCGATGTCTCTCGAAAACTCCCCTCGCGGCAACCGAATGTCCTTTTGTTTCGTGACTGCACTATTTCTTCCGCACGAAAGCGAAATGGGGTTGTCAGAGGGATCGGCCCTGGAGCTACTCGGTTAGTTTCTGTTCCGGCCCACGATTCGAACTTCGAGAAGCCTGTCGATGGAAATCTTACGAGAGAGATTTGGACGGCATCCAGCTAATAGTAAGCATCTTGACATCTATATTTGCGCCCGCTTGAATTGCGCATCGGTCCCCGGTCCACCAATCGGCCAATCGGGCTTTCCCATACCCGCCGTCACCTCGCATCCTCCCATCCTTTTTTCTTCCTGTCTTCCGCACTTCCACCTCCCGCGTTTCGCTTTGCTTCTGCCGATTAAGCAAATTCGATGATTTTCATCGCAAAGAAAGTTTCGCTACGTGACTTAATCCTCGGATTCTCTCGATTTTGTCTACTTTCCCAATTATCTAGCTGATTGCAAATGGAGTGTGCACAAACTTACGAGATGGACTGTGAACACCCTGGCTCGATGCTAATCTGCGACAGCATTGCTTACCTGTAACACAGAAAAAGAAGGACGAATTAATTAACGTGTAATGCATCGGCAAATATGTAGCGCGATTGGGTCAATCGGGAAATCTATTTGATTAGCAAGTGGATCAGCTGTGATGGTGTTGGGATTGGTGCAAGATCACTAAATAAAGAGAAGAGGCAATCGCACAGCCTCTTCGGATATCGAATTCCTCGAGGCTCATCCTCATAGCACTGGCGAGAATCCTCGCTCGGCCGGCGGGGAATTGCCAAGCAACTCGTCCTTCACGTTTCCTCATTATTCCAAGGAGACTCTGGGCTTTCCAGGACACTACCACGTGGATGGACGGCCAATGGGGCAATGCAACTCCGGAAATGCGCGAGAGACGAAGGAGTCGAGTAATCGAGGGATGAAAGCCTCGATTTATCATCCCAAAGGCAGAGTGACCCAAATATGCGACGACTTGGCTACAGGAGGGGCTGAGAACCACTGGGTCGCGAACAAATGAATGAGTGTGGGCGAACACGTGACCAGGGAGCCAAACGCGGCAGAGCCCCCTCCCGCAGCATCCGCAGCATCCACAGCATCCACAGCATCCACAGCATAAACGACTCGAGGCTTCTCCGGCGCACATTATACCGAGGGCACGTTGTATTTTGTAGCTTAGGTTCGGTTAGGTTAGGTTAGGAGAAATTAAGTCAAGTTAGGTAACCGAAACGTCCCGAGGGAGATCGCCTCTTTCGGAGATTCCTTTCCGGATCCACTGCGCTCTGGAGGGAATTTCCAGAAGCGGCGAAAGAACAGCCGTGTCTGGATGCAGAAGTGTGAAAATGTGGAAATGTGGAGAAGAGTTAGTAGCCGTCGCCATTTCCGTGATCGACAAAGTCGAGAACGACGCTCGATGATGCACACGGTCAACCCGCGTCAAACGCCTGTGTTACGTCATTGTCTCGGAGAAGTGAGCCCGAAAGTTTGCAGACGAGCACAGAGGACATGATTTTCACAAATATTGTAAGTTGTCATCACAGGCACCTAGCTGAAGCGGGAGAGCGAGTCGACTGCCGCCGGGCGGCGTCAACTACGGACAAAATTATAACTCAAGTTTCCTCTTCGCAGTCCGATGTACAGAGTAAGTATTCGGCGCACACCGAGAGGCTTCTGCTAATACCAACGTAACGCAGCATGGAAGTGACTGGGCATGTTTCAAGTACAGTCGCCACCGGGAAAATGGGACGCGAAGCTCGTAAAAGTCCTCGTAGAAAAAGTTGAGCGGTTAACTTTTACGCGGACTGCCCGCCCCGCGTAGGCGAGTTGCGCCGCGCTGCGGCGTCGCGTCTCGTGGATCCGAACGGCCTGCGGATCCTTAACTTTCTCTTGTCGTCGAGATTTAGCCACAGCAACCTAGCAACCATCTGCCTATTCCTCTTTTCATTCGAGATGCAGTCGGCTGCTTCGCCGTTGAAAATGAACACTCGTACGCGTGCCCTGTCATCTAGAAGGATGGACCGAGTAACGAGAGAATGACGAGAGAAGAAATGGACGAAGCGAGATCAAGCGAGATGAAGCGAGTGGAGAGTGACCACGGAATCATAGGAATAGCTATAGCGGTGGCTGAGAGGCTGAGTGGCTGAGTGGCTGAGTGGCTCAGAGGACGGAGGGGAGCAGAGGAGCCCGGAGAGACAATACACTCCGTCGTATCGATACTCCACTTCGCGGAGATATCCTTTCGCAATATCGTGCCGCATATCGGGATTGCACCTAATCGAACGGCCAGTTCGTAGTTCGCAGCCACTCGAGCCATAACGAGTCGGCGACTCTGGTTCGCTCTCAGCCTGTCTCTCTGCTCCGGTACGTCGGGACTTGGCTGGCTGACTACGTCCCATTAAAGGGGGATGCTAGAACAGGAGTAGGAAACTTGTTAAGGGGGACTCTGGAAATTCCTCCAAGAATATTTCAGCTAAGATTACGAGAATCAAGCGTAATTACAAGAATGTCTATTTTAGTGGCGCTCGAGTAGTTTGGGTCTTGGGAACGAGAACGAGAGTCGTAAAGATGAGAGAGAGAGCTAAGAACTCGAGGAGGCGCACAACGAGAATAAACTAACATCCAGCGCGACACAGTAGCCATCAGGGAATATGCAGTCGTGGTGCAACTTTTACGCACGCGATGGATTTATGTATAACAACAACGTTTCCACGGTCGAACTTGATTTTACATCTGAAAAGGAAGGAAAATCATTCGAGTCCATCAAGCACGTCAGAGCCTGGATTGATCGAACCTGCCGAGTCGAAATAATATGTACATCACTTACAATTAGTATCACGTGCGTGTGTAATTCGCCGCATCGAATGAATATCAATGATATGAATGATAGTTACGGCGATTTGACCTATTGAAATCCTCAGCGCGTCCGAATTTCCGCGTGAATTTGTTTCAATGGAGATGAAACTCCGACACGGCAACTGCGTACCAAGTGCGTTTTTGATTCACGTCCACGCGTCGCCCTCCTGCTCCGTGAGACTGTACGACTGTACGATACACTTGCACGCGTTCCCCCTTTCCCTTTTCTCCTCTTCTCCTTTGTCCGAGTACAGAGCGGAGCCTTGAAAAGTGAAGAAAAGTCTGACTGGCTACTGCAGGAGGGCCCAAATTTGAAAAACTTGAGTCTTTAGGGCCCAACTGGACGTTGATAAAAGGCGGACCTGATGGTGCATTAGATCGCGTGCCCGATTTTAATCGCTCCCCGGAAGCTTCTTCCTGGCTTTGAGCTCGTCGAGACACACTCGAGCGTGACGAGGACAAATTTTAAACTTTTCACGGTTCGTATGCGCCTCCAGATCGAAAGGGATACCCCCCGCGCCCCTCGCGACTCGGCTGCTCTCGATCTCTTTCCCAGGCTAAAGTTGATCTAGAATTTCCAGAATAACAGACACACTGTTCGCTTGATCCCATCGCGGTGGATCAGACCGGACAAATGAAACTATCAAGTGCTCGGCGAATAGCGAATTGATAAATGGCCTGGACTCGATGCGATTAGCACGTAAATAGGTCGAAGGTGGTTTTAAGCTCCCGATCCCCTCTTTGAGATAGCGGGGCTCCGTGACGAGGATGACGAGGAGCAGGATAAGGGAAGAAGGGTGGCACCTGAGGAGTTTGAGGAGTTGGGGTTGATGAGATCGAGGGACTGTCGGATGCAGAGACGGGGGGATATTTCGTGGCAAGCAACGTCAGCGTCGATATCGTCGGAGGGCGAGAGGCTTGAGGAGGTAAGAGAGGGAAGGAAGACTCTCAGGGCGAAGGGACCAGCGAATCGAGTCGGGTCGAGTAGAGCGTGGGGACTGGAGCTAAGAGATAGGATTCGGGAAAGAACATTCCCGATAGTCGATTCTCCCGAAGGATAGTCCCAGCATAGTCGTAGGCAGGAGCCGCAAGCTTCCGAGAGACTTTTAGACTACTAAACTCATCTGAACTAGGAGGATCCTGTAACAACCCCGAAGAAGATGAAGGAGTCTGAAGAGTCTGAAACTACACACAGAAATACATAACGCTATTGTTATTTTCGATCGCAATCCGACTTTGCTCGACTCTCTCACTGCCAGAGCACTGCGAGAACACCTCGGAAAGAATAGCATTCGCACCTCATCGAAGATCCAACGCAAAAGCAGAGCGGAGATCAAAATCCTCCAAGCGAGAGAGAGAGAGAGTCGTTTCCGGATGCGAGTGAACGAGAGATGAGGAAGGAAGCAGCGCTCCCTCTGGTAACTGGAGGGGCGGGGGGGGAGGTCTGGCTGAGAGACCCGGGGTTGCCGGAGCAGGAACAGCCGCGAGAGAGCGACTGAGAGGGAAGGAGTGCGGGTGCGGGAAAGTGCGGGACGGACGAGGAGGCCGCGAGTCTGCCAGGAAAAATCAATAGCTGTGAGCCGGCGAACCCAAACCCCTCCCTCTCGGTCTATCTCGCTCCTTCGCGTATCCTTCCATCCTCCTCTTCCCACTATTCCTCCTTCTCCGCTTCCTCCGCTCAACTCGGGGCCGAACTCAAATCCATGCGCCCACGCGGACCACCCTGGCGTAAGCGGCGACCGAACCTAAACCTAAACCTCCGCCTCTGCCTGGCTGCCTGACTGCCTACATACCTCACTACCCATTCCGTCTGGCCCTGCGACTACCAACCCTCTTCGGTTCTCCCGTTTCTCCCTGTCCTCCCCCCCATCAGCCGTCCGGGTCCCATGCTGTACGGCCTCTGCAGGAATTGCATAGTGCGCGGCTGCTACCCTCGACTATCCCTGACGCAAACCCCCGCCGACCCATCTCTTACGCAGCTTTCTTTCTCGTTCGTGGCCCGCTTTCCTTCCTTTTCCCGCGCTTCCCACGCTTTTCCCATTTCCACCGCTTTTCCAAAGACCGAGATATCCCGCCGTTTCTCAGCACTACTACTCCGCTTATACCAGTTATTCCGGGAAAGCACCTACCCTGTGTACCTATCCAGCTATCGATGCCGCCATCCTGCATCCTGCGCGCCACGATAAACTTTCGAACGTACTTCCCCCCCCCCCTCTCCTGCCCCCTTTATTCTTTCTTCTTTAAAACTTCCTCACCTCCTTTCTCGAATGATTCGAAAGTACTGGAGAATATTTGAAACCAACGCAAACTACAAAAAAAAACCCTCGTAAAGGATCAATGAAAAAGTTGAGAAAATGAGGAGCGAAAACATGGAAATAATGAGGAATGAATAATGAGTTCAGTATAAAATGAAGTAATTTAAGGGATTAGAACGATAAGGAGAATTCGAGAACTGAAAAGCGCGGCAACTTACCATTTCGACCGAGAGAGTCCAGTGCGTGATGTTGGATTGTTTTATATGTATAATTGTATATACATATATATGCTACGGCACTACAGTGGCTGTGCAGAGCAGCGCAGCGCGATTACGTGCACTTGTTCTACAAGTGTTCACGGGTGCTCGTTCAACGGAATTTGAATACAATGAGCTGTTTTGAATTTTTATCGACGCATGATTGCCGGCTCGGCTGAAATGCAAATAGCCTGCCAATTAAACGTTAGTCATAGCGGGCGCGATATGCCCGTCCGTGTCCAGTCGGCCATTCGCCAAGCCGGGCAACCGGGCAACGTCCCACCGCGTTTCGACCTGCCTTCGATCTGCCTGTGTCCTATACCTCCATACCATTTTGGCGCCAGTTTCATAGCAGCGTTCCCACTTTTTGTGAGAATCCCCACTTCCAGCGTGGCTTCACTCGTAAAACCGAGTCGAATTACCAGCACACGCGTTCACCAAATGAATTATGTAATTTTCAATTTGGGCCCTCGGCGTACTAGTTCTATCGACTGGCCGGCAATGCCGCTAGCGTAATGGTGACGGTGAAGAGAACGTGCTATGTCAATTAATGGAAGCTAATATGCGAAAAGCAAGAGCGAGGAGAGAGGCGAGGGGCGTCTGCAGGCAGACGTGGTGCGATCGACGATCAGGCACAAATATCCATGTGTACCGGGTTAAGAAAAGTATGACTGGAGACGTGGAAATTAAATCGGGCGGAAGTGGTGACATAACCCGACTCTGTACCATTCTCGACGAAACGTGCGAAAGATGCGAGATAGGAGCCCCGTGTGTAACGCGGAGACCATAATGCACTTAATAGCTACAAGTGGCTGTGACAATGCAAAAGTCATTCGTGCTGCATTTCGTTGTCGATTCGCTCTGTCCTTTTGCCGTTCATTAGCAAAGTCATCTTACTTGTGGACACGCATTATGCGATAAAGCGCAATCGACGCGCAACCCCTCGTCGTTCTTTGAACCCCAGTCCTTCTAGTCTCTTTATCGCAGATTTTCCGGGACAATTTCATTCGGAGTTACCGACTTATGCGCTGCCTAACGTGTCACGAAGAGTCCAGGATCAACACGAGTGACTTCTTGTCGCGTCAAACGATAAATCGAATTCATTTGCGAAAACGCTCTTCGTCCAGGACGAATTCGCGATTGAATTCGGCAAAAGACAAGATCTCCCTCGCTGCCTGTCTGATCCTCTTACGTCACTACTTTCCTGTCACCCACTCGAGCCACCTTTCTCCCCTTCTCTCCCTCTCTTCCTCTCTCTTTTTCGCTTCTTCTCCAAGATCCTCTGATCGTTGCCCTTCGTTTTGTCGCTCTCTTACACGGGTACTCCCCGGAAAACCTTTTCGACTTTCCAATTGTTTCGCGGACAAGAAAAACACGTAGGATGCCTACGTAGTACAAAGGTAAGTTGTTCCCGTATCTAAAGTGCCTGTTGGAAGCAATTTTTTGATTTTAGAGTTAGTGTTACGTCAGGCGATATTGGTAAACTTTTTGTTAATCCCAGAGAAAATTCAAATGTACCTCAATTATCAATGGGTGTTTTTCCCGTTTCAGAGAGAGAGAGAGAGTCATTGGGGAGATGATTAGTAAGCGACCGAGCGATTGTGCGGCCAAGCATCATTCTGCTTCGCATCGAGTCCCATCCTCTCTCCCTGTCTCTCTCTCTCTCTTTGAATTTCTCATTAAATCTCTGGAATCACCCACGGGTTTCGAGTAGTAGCAAACTTGGCGAAGACAAAACTTCTTCGAGCAAACAAGCAGTGAGAGACGATCGATGAATAAGGAGCCTAACAATAAGAAAGCAAGAGAATTATACACGTAACTGGATGGATGGCCAGTGGTGGAGGAGGGAGGGAAGGTGGAGGGGGAGCGAAGAGGCAAGACGAGCCTCTCGTCTCGCTCTCTTTAAAATATTGATTGAGAGTTCTCCTCTCGCAGCGTCTGACGTTGGGGTAGTTGGTTGGTGGCGGCTGCATTGGCGATGTCGCTCCTGATAGATAAGAAGGCAAAGGCAAGGCCTGCTATAGAAAGAGAGAGAGAGAGAGAGGAGAGAAGGAGATTGCGAGGAATAGAAGGAGGCCACGAAGAATTCGCGTCACAGGACTGGCACGATGCTGCATCTGCATGTGCACAGATAACCGATATGCAGCAGGAGGTGAAAAAGCGATAAGACGCGCACAAAGATTCGATTTGTGGGAATTAGAGGAAATCAACGGAAACCGTCGTCGCGTATCAACGCATGCCGTTGGAGGTAACCGTCACGCGTAAGCAGGCAAATGGGTGCATGCGTGCATGTGTTCATGCGTTCATGCATGCACGCAAGCGCGACGACGCACCACACGTGCAGCAGTTTATTAGCATATCGGGCTATGTGCTTCGCGTTGCTAGACCGCGCGACTCTCTGTCTCTCTCCTTCTCACACTGTCCGACTGTTCGACCGTTCGACTACACGAGCTAACCAACGTCAGACCTAACGTCGTCCACTGTAGCCTCGATAAATTCTCGAGTTACGTCATCAAAGAAATATCGCTTTACAATCGATTAGCATCGGCTCGAGTTTCTTCGAGACTCGACGCTCGATGTTCGATGTTCGATATTCGATGCTCAGTTCGAAACGAATAACTTCGCTCTTGAGGTTGTCAGAGTTCACGTAGCAGGAAGTCGAAAATTGTGCTGGCCAATCGACATAGATTTGAAGAAAATGCCAAAACTGGTCAACTGAGAGATCAAATTGCAGGTTCGATCTCGTTAAGGATAATCGCACTGACAAGACGTATTAACCTGTAATAGGTTGTAAGTAATTATCCATAATCGGTCCTCGAGCTGGGGTGAAACATTAGTATGGTGTTCCGGTCTGCGCACACACGTGCACGAGGAGGGAGGAGGGGAAATAATGCAACCCCTTCCATTCGAAAGCTGCTCATCCCTCGACGACTCTTCTTTCTCTTTCTCGAGTTCTGCGTTGCGCGACTCACCCTTCGACCCTTCGACCCTTGAAGCCTTGAAGCCTTCAAGTAGCGTCACCACCCAACCCGGCATGTAACCCTCGCAGACAGAAATTGCTCTACCTCTGGGGAATAGGTAGCACGTTAAATAGCATGCACTGTGCAACCTGTTACGTTAACGTTGCCTCTCGGTCCCGACAACTGACAACTTGCGCTCGATGTCATTTCACTGTGACACATTGCTGCGGACTTGCAGCCAAGCTAACCGTCGCAGAGCCTCGCAAAAGGAAGAAACACCCGAGGTCAATGACCCTCGCTCAGATTTTTGAAAAGCCCCGGTTAAGATGTCTCACTCTGCTAGCTGTACAAATGTGCCGCATTAAAAAAGTCTAATTAGAGGCGCCGCGGCATTAATTCAGTAGTCGTTCCACCCTGGCAGGAGGCAAGTGAGCCAAGAGCATCCCTTAATTCCTTCCTGTAGTTCCAACTGATTTACGCGCTTGTCCTCTCGACTGCACCAGCCGACGCTTCCCGACGTCCTGCCTCTTGGACCGGAAGACGTTCGGAATTGAAGCTCGGAAGGATCACGTAGCTGCTGAATCAAAGATGGAGTCGCTCACGTAAGAAAGTGTTGGCTTTCTTGTTCAATGTAGAGAACTGGAAGAGGAGGATTTATCGATTGAAGAACACTGACGGATTTGGAAATGTCGCTGGTGACTGTGTGCTCGTGTCTCTTGGTAGTAATAGTCCCTAGTAGTCCCTAGTAGTCGCAGGAGGTAACTCTCAAGGGGCGGCAATATCTCACTATGGTAAACAAGTCGAAAGGTTATGTTATGTTGGAGACGGTGGTGGTGGTGGTGGTGGTGGCCTGCAGAAACGCTTGGGAACTTTGGAAGCTTCATCACGAATGTTTGCACTACTATTATGTTACGCACCACCATCGCTCGTTCTGTTGTCCCTCCGAAAAACCTCCATAAGATAGGGAGTGTCCGGTTACTACCACTTTTCTCATATACACACCATGAAAGTGCTTCCTTTTTTCCAGCCAAAGACGTTTTCTCGGTCTAACGAAAAACCGCAAACACCACACGGAAAGATTTCGTAGACTGTCCGAGGTGTTTTGGCGTTGTCGCACGCCTTCATCATCTTCTTTTGATCTTCCACGTAACCTTCCGACCTCTCGACCTCCCGACCTTACGACCTTTCACCCTCGACGGCGCCTCGGAACACTGCTGCCTACATTGAATCTGATTGGAAAATCCTAATTTCGATTCTATTTCTACAAATAATGCTATTCAATTTCATATTTCGATCATCCAATTTAGTAGCCCAGTCTCGAGGAGCCATTGGACTAGAGTAATTGGTGCAAAAGGAGGAAACAGGAATGTAGCCAAAGAAATAAAGTTCGATGTAGCAGCGAAACGGGACTTGTTGAGAACTAAAACAGCTGTCAATCCGGCAAACCCCCTGCTGGGAAGAGAGTCGCAAATGAGCGAAGGTACTTTGCTCCAGGATTAAGGTCCTGGCCCTGATTCTTCCTCTCCTCTTATTTCGTTATTTAGGTCGGCAAGCATTCTTCTAAGAAACTTTGTAGCCACGCACTCAGCCGATGATGCACGTGATGCACGTCGCTATAGAGCAATGCCGGACCTGACAATGCAGCGCGCAGACTGTCCGCTATATTGATTGGCTAGCTCAGTATTACGTAATGTCATTAACACGTCGCTTACACATGCGCCTGGATCCCCGCGCTTCCCCCGAGTCCCTTGGCCCACCGGCCGCCCCTCCCCTCGCCAGCACCGCAGCCTCAGCCTCCTCCTCAGGTTCAACCTCCCGTCATAGTCACCCACACCCACGATCGTCGCGACCTCCTCCTCCTCCTCCTCGAGCGAGAGAGATAAACGAACGTGCAGATGCACCGCCGATGCGGAGCATCGCGCACCGATTCCCAAGCAATGCGAATCAAACGACATGTCGACGTATCGTTGCTGATAAGAAGAAATTATAATTTTCAAGAGCACGACTAATATTTCACGAATTCTCGTACTCGAAGGCCGAAATTCGAGCTGAGCAACGTAAAGCTATCAAGGAGAGAGATAAGCTTGTCTCCAACCCGAAATCCTGTTAAAACATTTCATTGATATTTGCTCGCTATAGTCGAGAGCAGAGAGCAGAGAGATCGCTGAAGCTGCGATGCACCAGCACGCAGCTGTGCTCGATGCACTTGGTAAAACGATGGGTTAACCACAGCGACGAAATGGGGGATGTCAGTTATATTTTTGGATGCTTTCATGAACCGCGGAGCTGAAATTTATGTAGACGAAGGAGAATGCGCTTGGAAAAGTTCGTCCTCGGCCAGCTAGGGACTAAAGTGCACTAAGTCAAGGGGTCGTCAAGGGGTCGTCAAGGGGTCGCCATAGGGCTGCGAATCAGGAATCAGCGAGATCTTTGTCTGGCTGCGTCTCGCGTAATTCGTTCGACTTCCCAGGTCACTCGCAACAAGTAGCAGTAGAATCGTTCGTTCTTTTGGAATTAGCCAGGCGTTTGGAACCTTAATGGTAAATTCAAATAAAGCTCAACTATAGAAATGAAAGCCTGCATCGTCGCAGCAGCACTTGAGGAATCGAAATCCGGCTTAGAATCCCAAGACAGTATTTCTTAAGAGGATCATCGAAGTTGCCAAGTCAGAGGGAGTAGTAACGCAAGTAGAGAATAATACGAGCAGGATCCGGTCACGTATCTAGTCTACTACTCGGGCCGTCTAGATATCCGTAGTAGCTGCGCTGCTAGATAGCTGCTGCAAGAGATACGCGAGCCTCTGGACTAGTGCTCTCCAAAGGAATCCCTCTACGCTCTTCTTGCCGCGACTCAACACTCTTTCACTCTCGCCGATTGCATCGATCTCTCTCTCTCTCTCTCTCTCTCTCTCCGTTCCGCAATTCTTCCCAGGCTCTTTCGCGATTCCACAGCTTCCTTATGCTTCTTATTGTCTTCTTGCCTCCCCGGCAGTCTCCTCGACCCGCTCTTGGTCGTCTTATTTCCCTTTGTCTCTCCCTCCAAGACCCCACCACAAGTAGCATCCCCTCGTCTTGCGGGCGTCCTCGGTGGCGGCTGCACGGCAGAGCTCTTCAGATATCTCTCCCGCGAACCTTCTTCCTGTACAGTCGTCGCAGGAAAGTCGGAATTCATAGCGTAACAAGCTGCGCGGGACTTGAGGTTCCAGGATGAACGATATTTATAGCGTGGGTACAGTGTATAGGCGTTAGACGCCGGCTATTCTGCAAACGCTTCAGTGGTGTCAGTAGTAGCAGACGTAGCAGCCGTAGCAGCCATAGCAGCCAACAGAGCACCAGGTAATGGAGGAGAGGAGCGTGCAGAGCATACAGAGCATGCAGAGTCCATTAAGAAGTAAGCACAGTATTGGTGTAAGCGGACCGACCTGCGGGCTCTGCTATCGGTGTCTATATCTATGGCCTCGTATCGAAACTCGTGGCTGGGTCAGGCTAGGCTAGGCCGATGCTGGGGCCAGAGGCTACGGAGAGTACAGGCTGCTCTCGCAAAGCAGCCGGAGCCGCAGCCGCAGCCGCAGCTACAGGCTAATGTGACTATCGCAGTTTAGTTCAGCTCCTGCAGCCAGTAAACTCAACGAGGCACGTCTGCCCGTTACGCGTTCACTAATCGCTAGGAATTACTCGACATGCTGCACATCCTGCGCGATTCTAACCCAATCACCCAGTCTCGCCCTAACGCAATAGTTGAAATATAATCGTGACGTCACATACCGACCGTTCCATTACACTAGCCTCCTAGACGGCATCGTCCTGCGCGAATGATTTCTATCTAAGGCTCGTCAACAAAAGAATAGCGCGACATATTACCAACTTCCGGTTCTGTGTTCCGTGCAAACACAGGAAACGATACGAGTAAACTTCCCATACATCGTTTGTATGTACTTGCACGCACGCTGCACATAGTTGCATAGGTGCATTTTTCAAAGTACCTACAGATCCTAAACCTATCATGCTGCAGTTTCATTGAAAAGGCCGGTGATGAGTTTGTTATGGTTCATCTGGGAGAATCGCTCCTCTCCTAGGAGGATCTTTGGCCCTCGTCCGTTTCATCGTAAATGTGCTATTGTCGATGCGTGGTTAAGCATAGCCATCTAAATGAGAATCAGTGTGATGGTTACTGTTCCCGTTTGCCACTATTCGGAGGAAGCGCGACTCGCTTCGATTCGATTGGCTAGAGGTGACGCCGCACTTCTCAGCCTAGTGACCTCTCCTGCAGTCGTGGCCTATTCAGCCCATCGAGCTGTATCCTACCCGTACCACTAAAACCCTAGTCCTGCTGTTACTACTACTACTACTATTATTATTATTCACCTTCCACAGCAGGATAAAAGACGAACTGAATACAGGCGCGAGACACTAGACTGTAAGATGATAGGTTTCCGCGCTGACTGGCTGCCGAGTAAGGTTAGAGTTACATCCTGCAGGCAGAGTAGAGAAACGAAGTGTAGAGAGAATCGACTCGAGACAAGTCGGAGACTCGCTAAAGGAGGAGAAATAACGTTGAAGCAAAGCTGCTTGAATCGAATCGGATTGAATCGAATCGGATCGGATCGGTCTACCTGATACCGAGATGCGTCTTGGAACGCTGCACCCTGCGACCTCTGAAGCAAGAGAACTCGATACTCGGCTCTCACTATCTTCAGTTTGAGCAGCTCTGAAAGAATTTCGCGGCAGTCGCAATGTCATCTCAATGGCCTCCATCTTTTGTATAGAAAGTGCAGCTAGTCGATGCAGCACGAATGTCCCTCGTGCTAGTGCTGATGCTAGTGCTAGTGCAACCTCGCGCTGCACGAAATGCCAATAGAGAAGGCCCGTAGCCGAGCAGCCGAGCAGCCGTGCGCGCGCACGCTCGCATGTCGCACACTCGATCTGCAGGCTTCGCCTTCCTCCTCGTACCAGAGAGATTGCTACACTACCACCACGGACTCGACATCCTCTGTAGTCCTCTCTACCTCTCTCTCTAACCCTCGCCCACCCTCGCTAACCCTCTCTAACCCTACGTCACGCTTCGTGTCTGCCTGGTTAAGTGTTGGTGACCCGGACTCTGACGCTCGCAGCAGACGAGACAGATCAATGTACGTCACTTCCGTAAACAACGACTCAGCTCCGTAGTTGCGAGTAGGCGAATACTTACGCAAATATAACAGTACGGATTGAGGGCTGCACACTTATGTAACCTTCCAGCATTATACATGGAAAGCCTGTTCGTATGAAAGTACATCTGGAATTCTTTGGCACTTTCGAGGGAGTCGTAGACCTTCAAAGGGAACTTTTCAAAGTCTTCACCACGTCGAGACTTGACAGCGGCAGGAGAAGCCGGATGGACGGGTGTGCATATAAACGGATAAACGAATAGAGGAGTAGATGGCTCAGCCGATACGCCGACAGCATCGACACTCAAACAGCACCGATAGCATTATCAAACAACTCATGACGTAAACATAAACATTTATGCTTGCGCAACGCCGTTATCCTGCGCCTCGATCAACCTACCAGCGACCATCCTTCGGGACCAGACAGACAGAGAGGAAGGAGCACGCGTGTGGCATTTGGAAATAAAAGAAAAAGAAAAACGCAGATCGCAGATGATCCCCCTTACAGTGGGCCACAGTAGCCGATAGCGGATGACAAGTAGAAATTATTGAGTGGACTCACAAGTCAGTTATCAACGTGATACGCAGTTCGAGCACGTGGGCCCGTTATCGTTCCGTGACGTAGGTGGGATCCAGCGATTCGATTGGAGCTCACCTCTACACAATTCAGATCATCCGAGTCTCTTCTCAGAGTTCTCCGAGTTAACAGGGGACGTCGAGTGGCAGCTAAATATTCGCAGAAATCCTGGAATTAATGGCAACGACACGGAGAGCGAGAGAGCTCTCTTACAGCGGAATTTCACGTTAGACTTTACGTGGAGCTGGGAGCTGTTTTTGGAAATAAATTTCAAAGAACTTCCGGGATGTCGTGAAAAACGGAAGAGAGCTCCAAACGTAACGTCTCTTATCACGCGCCTCGAGTTAGCTTATCGGCGTGTAGTCGAGGTGAAAAAGTGAGAGGAGTCGCGGTGGTGTGTGTCGGCGGGTGTAAGGGTCTCGTGATAAGAGAACAACGTTTAGTTTCTGTATGCAGATATTCAGGGATACACATACAGATAGGAACGGATAAAGAGAAAAAGATAAGGAATGCTTGCCCAATGAGCGGAGGAAGCGCAAGAGTGAGATGAGGTTGGGTACAGAGAGCGAGAGAGAGAGACTCGGTGTCAACGATAATTCTTAGAAAGTGTGTGAACAGCTGCCGGGAAAAGTAAAGTGTAAAGTCGGGTCGACCAGAGTCAAGTAGAGTATAAAGTCGGCTGAAGTCCGAAGCGGGTTGGCCAAGTCGCATTGAAAACAAAGAGGAAAGAAAAGGAGTACGGTGACTCTTAGCTGTGTGTGTGAGAGAGAGAGAGAGAGAGACCGAGTGACACGAAAGTACGAAGAAAGACGAATTATGCAGAATGAGAGTCGTTGACCCCGCTTATGCCAACAAATAACGGACTAACAAGCAGTCGGCTAGAGTCGAGGAGGAGTTAGTTACGTTGCAAATAAATTAGGCGTTCCTTTCGACCTAGTTGCGTAATGAAAGCCCCCCCCCCCCGCATGACACCAAGACCCCATGGGGAAGGGGGGGGGGCGAACGCGCGAGGACGACAGAACACAGGACGAAAGCTGAATCAGCTGCCAGCTGACCGATAGTCTCGCCGCTTTACGTTGCGCGCCTCAACCCTTCACGTGTCACCAGAGGATCATGAATGCCATGTGTGTATGTACAATTGTACATACATGTATTTCTGTTGACAAGTGCTATATCGTCGCCATGGGACCGAGGAACCCAGAGCCCTCAAACTTTTCAGGTACGTCGCCAAATTTCTTGGAGTTTCGAACCTCTAGAGAATGAACTGGCTGCACGACAGGAACATTCCTATGGAGATGCTGCCATTCGTTTGGTTCGTTTGGTTAGGACGTGACCGCGATCCGAACATAGCTCCACAGTAGCATGCGATTGGCAATACACGGGAGCGACCCTCGAAGAGCGTCTAACGGTGCCGCGCGACGCCTCGTCCTTTACCTTGGCCAGCCCAGATTGAGACTATCAGGGTTGGCAGACAAGACGATGGCAGCTGCCGCACAAAAAATGGGTCAGGAAGAAGGCGAAGAAGAGAAGCAGCAAGCGAGGCGACCAAGCAGTTTTGGCTTTAGAGGCCGAGATACAATTACTGCATTTAAAAATAGCAAGGAAGCCGCATCGAGAGGGACGAGGCGATGCAAAACGAGAAGAGTCGATTGCGCTCGATTGCATCAGACGACGGAGTCGGCAAGTCGGGAGACGTCAGATGTCAGAGAGGCTGGGCCTCTTTGCGTTTTCAACCTCGTTTAGGTTGCAATCGCCGTCTTCAGTGCAAAACTCGAAAAGGAACGCCGATTCATGGATCTCGTTAGTAAGCTAGTAAGCGCAGATCTGATTAACCACACGATACTCCGGGAGCCAGCGGGTAGATCGAGCTGAGACACGTGGCTGTATTTTGCTTTACTACGTGGGAATTCCACGAACTGCCTATTGCTTACTACGTTAATGTCAAGGAAGCACTATACGGGCGCAAATGCCGTTCCCTTGCACTTAGCATGAATTTCCCCCATCCATAATGACAATGTTACCATCCATTAGACTTCGAAGGAGAGAGAGAGAGAGCCGTGGACAGGGCTGGGGGATCGCATCGAGACGATCTACCACTGTTCGAAGAGTAAGAGTGAACGCGGGAGCCAATAGAAGAATGGACCCGAAGGGAATACCTGAACCCCAAAGTCTCGGCAACTCGATTAGCGGTCACTACAGTAGAGCACGTGTCAGTACGGAGGAAGAAGGAGGAAGAACAAGAAGTGGTTGGCAAATGGGACGTAGGGGACGAGAGGAATCAAAGACCAAGATGCAAAATATTACTCAGAGTGATTTTCTGAATCAGCCCGACATAAGAGTCTCTGCCGGGAACTGCCGTGTCCGAGCGGTCCGAGCGGTCCTAGCGCTCGTTTCTAAATATAACTCATTCCAATTAGTGTGGACCGAAAATAACCTCTTATCTGGAGTGAGTCGCGCACGTAATGATATGTGCTGCTGGTTTAGATAGTCGAGATGATCTAAATAAGAACGGGGAAGCGCGACCTTTGAAAATAGCGAGCGTCGCGACGCTTAAATTCGACGAAACGACATGGGAAACACGATGGAATCAGGGACAAGGAAGGACTAAATGCGAAATGAGAAGCCGAATGAAAATGGACATTGGAATAAAAATAAATGTAGTAAAGGTAGCAGAGGCATCACAAGATTTTTCAAGAAATTTCCTCTAAAACTCTACGGACGCCATAAGCAGAGTTTTTCAGGCTGAGCGGACTTGATTCGCGACGCCGCCTCGAGTAAGACTCACACAAGAATGACTTACGTAATACCAGTAAATAACGCTAATGAGCCTACTCGGCCTCCACCCACCTCCATTGCCTTCTTGCTCTTTCTACGCTTCTTCTACTTCCTCGACTGCTGAATCGTGGAGATATCCAGAGGCCGACAAGAGCACGATTTGCTAGGAAGGAAGCCATTTCACTGATATCAGGCATATCGCCTTCCTCTTTCTCGTGGAAAACTGTTCTCTCTCTCTCTCTCTCTCTCTCTCTCTCTCTCTCTCTCTCTCTTACTCTCCTTCAATATTTCTTGTTCCTCAAATACTTTTGGGATGGTCTGATGTTGCGCGCAGGAGCGTTAGCATGCATTGATCTACATCAATGTTACGAGTCCTTTACTTATGGGAAAATATCGGATCGAATATTGCACTGTGCGAGAGTCAAGGGAATATGTTTATGTGCAAAGTTCAGGAAAAGGGGGACATCTTATTCGTAGACAGAGAAATTGCTCTCTTGTTGCTTGAAAAATGTCAGTTAGCCTATCTCGATATAAATGAGAAAGTAGAACAAAGAGAAGAAAAAAGACGCAATGAAAGGACGACGTGTAACGCTGACGACACTCCCGCCATCATCTGGCGGCAATTAGCACTGGCTGAGAATTTCCTCATCTAGCAAATGAAAAACAGAAATGGACAGTCGGCTACGTTTTTTTTCGGCAGATGCGGTAATGACAAATAAGAAATAAGAATACACTATATCATATATATTGTATATGGTATGATTTGTAAGATATGTTATCGTCTTACCTGGACTGGTCTGCCAAGATAAACCACCGATGAACATTTTCCTAAAAAAGAAAGATGATTCCGTCAGCATCGTCTGATCATCCAGTCTCCTGGGAGGAAGGCGAGGAGGAAGTAAAGAGGAAGCTGTCGGCAGAGGGTAACTTCCGTTACCCCTGCGCAATCTCCACTTGTCGACGACAGGTGTCACCACACATCAACTGAACTTTCAAATTAACAAAAATTGATTTATCCCGGCGAAACTGATACGAACCGATAATCGATTTAATCTTTTTTTCGCGCGTACTTTTATCGATGAGTCACTGAAAATTAGGAAAGGAAACAATTCCAATGTTTCCAAATAATTGCGCGAGCTTCTCGCCTCAGGAACACTCGACCAGCCTATTTCCTCCTCACTAGTACATCGAGTAAAGTAAATGCGCCGTGTCTTTGCAATTTCCTCTTACGCCCTTGGGCTTTTAAATTCTGATTTTCGCTTTTTCAAGCGCTCTCGTGTGTCACACTCCTTCTATTCGATCATTCGATCATTCATTCATTCTTCCATTCGTTCGTTCGTTCATCGATGAATTAATGAGTCCACGTGCCGCGCTGCCCTGCTGCTCCGCCGTGTCGCTTCTCAGACCGTAGCCAATCGATACTGGGATCCTCGCACGCGTTTCGACTGGCAGGAAAAATACCGAATCGCGGTTTAAACCATTTTCGACTTCGACACTTTGCATCCCACGATTCGCTTGACAAATCGTTTAGGCTGGAAGCGAAGAAGCTGCAAACGAAAGCGCCAGCTCCCGATTCCGAGGGAATCCTCGAATAGAAATAATTCGTCTCGTCGTCACGGCCTTATTGCTACTCAAGGAAGAATCAGGTCCGAGCGCACAGCGGGAAGAGTTGTTATCACAAGTACGGTCGACCATTCGGATATCTCTGTCGCGACAATTCCCACGTAATGGATGAAGTCACGTGGCCCGCGCCGCACTCGCGTTCGAAGCCATCGATTTTCCAATACATGCCAAGCAGTGCCAACTACCAACTACCAAAGACCTAAGAACGGTGAGCTCCATCCTGAGCCAAGGTGAATGCGATACACCGAATCATGGATTTGTCGATCTTCTTACTCAGTCATTTATTTAGACTGATCGACGCATGCTACATTCGGGCTAAAACATTCACCATGGCTTCTGAGCAACAATATTTCTCCCCTGTCAAGTCGTAAGATTTGAATTCTGAACGTGAAATATGACATTAAGAAAGGCACTCTCCTTTAACAATAGAATAACGCGGACCGTCATGCGAAAACGTCAGGACTCCGATTCTCAATTTTTCATTTGAAATTAAATTCGCATGGCGGCACTGAACAACGTTGGCTCACGAAGAGACGGTCGATCAGGCGTCGTCGACGCTTCATGGCGGATCAGGTCAGGCTAGGCCAGGCCAGTCTAGGTTATGCCATCTCGGGGCGGGAAATTCGGCAAAGTCGACTAACGGAAAAACAACTGGCGTAGCCGTATTTCTCGAATATCCTTCCGAGAGGTAAAAGAGTGAAGTGAAGACCGACATATTTTGCACGGGGGGAGGGGGGGGGGGGAATCACGTTTATGAACATAATATAATCACCAAGTATTTCAATCGAGGTGACGCCGATAGACACGCTATCGCGTAAACCGGGAAACCGAAAGTAACCGGAAAACAACATAACGCAACACAACATTATGAAATCACCGAAATGCCAGTGTACACTTGTCAATTTTTATTAGATTGCTTCCGTATTGAGACGAGGGCGGTGGGGGAGTCCATGGGTTATGCGGCTTCAGTAGCGCCTACAACCGCCCTCCGAAACTCACTCCCTTCCATCCACCCACTTTATTTCCCCTCACCGCATATTTACTCGCTCTCTCTCTTTCTCTCTCCCCCCCCCTCACTCTGTCTCTCTCACTCCCTCATCCACCCTTTCATTCTCTCCAATCTTTCCATCTCTTTCTCACATCCTCTTCCTCGTGCACCCTCTCGCACTCCCTCTCACTCCTACGATCGCAGCCTCTCGGGAAAAAGAGATCGCGCGCGTTCTTTCCCATTGCTTTCCCCCCTCCGTCTCTCTCTCACTCTCACTCACTCTCTCTCTCTCGCTCTCTCTCTCGCTCCCCCCCCCCTCCCTCTCTATCTATCTATCGCTCTCTCCTTTTCATCTCCTCGCATATCATGGTTGTGGTCTGTTCGCTCTGCCTGGATCCGTTTTATAAGAGGGATGATTCGTACCCTGGATCGTTGGGCACCTCAGCAGGCGAGCCGCTTGCCACGATCTCCTGACTCTGAGGTTCCATTTCACGCAGGGCTCAATGAGATTGTCGCGGGGTGGCCTCTGTCTCTCTCGCTCTCCCTCCCTCCCTCTCTGTCACTATTTTTCTATTTCTCTCGCTCTCTCTTGTTCTCTCCACTTGATGATCCGTGACGTTCTACCGGTGACGGTGACGGCTATCACTGCTACTGCGAACTTTTTATTGGAAGGTACCAGTGCTGTCGCTTGCGATGCCTCTTGTGTTGATCCTTCTACTAGTTGTAATGATATCAATAAATCAGCTATTTGCTTATGATGTTGTCAGTGGTTCAGTGAAGATCGTGGCGGTTTGGCGGTAGCGATGGCAATGACGTTGATGATGGATGTGGTGGTGATGGTGGTGATGGTGGCGATGGTGGCGATGGTGGTGATGTGGTGGTGTTATGGTGTGGTGGTGGTTGTGGTGATTTCACGTCGTCGTCGTCGCCGGACACGTCGAGTTACGTCGATCGGATCGCGTGGATAGACAGAAAACGCGACTCCCTACTACTGACTACTAAAAACTAAGAAGGTGAGTTACGTGGCTGCGCGGTACGGCGACTGATGACGGGCGGCGGCCGGTACTCAGACGTGCGACGCGCTCTGCGAGAGGTTCGACGCGACACTGCGCTCTCGCCGGGGGGCGAGGGGCGTCCTTGCGGAAACTCTGGCTAAGAGAGAGAGAGAGCTCGATCCCACGAGAGGGAGAGCGAGCGAGAGGACGGACGCGCTTGCGCGGCTACCAGAGACTCCCGGCGGGAGGGGGCCAGCACGGTCCGCCTCCGAGTGCGAGCTACTCGCCTGCTCGGCCTGCTCCGATCTGCTCGCTTGCCCGATTTATCCTCTTCAAGATGCCCGCCGAACGGCCGACCACCCGATCGGCTCGACTACTTGAACAGGCTCTCGGAGTCCTGTTGGTTCTCGACTTGTGCATTGGCTTCCAAGAGGCCTCGTAATAACTTCGGACAACCGCGCTTTTGTGCTTGTAGGCTGCTACCTTCTTCTCTACCGAGGACAACGGAGCAGCCAGGCCTACTCCGTTTGGGAGACACAACGTCGGTCAAGGACCACGTGCAGCACTGAGCCAGTCGGTCAGCCAGTCTATACTATTTACTCGGCGCGGCGATCTCACGACCCCTCGAGACCCTCGACGCACGCATAGACTCAACGTGCACGGGTCATCCACGGTCTACCCCACGTAACAGGCACGCACTACTAGACTGCGCGATATCATCGGTTACTCTGAGAGTCGCCCATTATTTCGTGCGGCCTTTCAACTCTGATTTCAACTCGGCAGCTACGATCCTGTCTCGTAGATCCGAGCTTTTCTGCGTGCAGCGTCGCGAGCAACAGTTGCGGCGGCCTGTCGACCCTCTACCTACTCGCGAGAAGAAACTTTCCGAGTCAGCTACCTTTTGTACGAGGAACTGGCAGAGGCTCTTAAGGTTCCCAAGATTCGTAAGGCGAGACGAGACAGAGTGAACGAGAGTTCTTACACGTCGTGATTCCGTGTCCCTGTGCAGCTTTATCCACATCCGTAGACCGTGGAGTCTCGCGCCCTTTTCCCAGTATTCTCGGACAGATAACTCCGAATCTGTATGACAGTACGTCGCTTCGAAGAGACATCCTTCCTTGTCCATTGCTCATCCGTCTCTGTGTCCTCGTGTTCCATGAGCGACATCGCTGGGCGAACGAATCAATTTGTTGCCCTTTACTTTCTTCGTTCGGTCATTTGCAAGGGCGATGTGTTCATAATATACGATTCTTCTGCTTGCAAATTACTCCGTTTTACAGAACAAATGTATAATTAAATGCTGGTTTGTCTTTAAATTCCTACTGTCTTTCTCTCTACTAATGGCAAAGGCTCTGAGAATGAGAGCAAGTGTCAGAGTTCAAACTGACCAGGAATATCGAATGTCGAGCTGCCAAGGTGAGAGTGTAGTGGTGTCAATGGTTCTGATGCTGGCGATGGTAGTGGTGGCAATTCTGGACTTTCCGGAGCGAGACGCCTGCTGGAAATACTGCAGGCAGTTTGTACATACGCGTCAAGTGGATGTTCTCAATCAGACGTCGAGTTGGTCCGCGCCGCGCGAATGAAATTCATCGATCAACTCAATTAACTAATTGCTCCCGTTGGCATTGCGTTCGAACCGGCAGTAGTCGGCTTTGGACTCTGGACATTGGACGCTGGATTCACTTACGTTCATTTATACTCTCCTGTAGACTTCCTTATTTACAGTTACAAAAAGTCGCGCTTTGAGATTCGTTTACAACGTTCAATCGAAAAGCGAGAGTCGACCGGAGGCAGTTCGTACACCATATAATTAACACCATCACTTGGATTTATCTTGGATACTCGACACTTTGCTGACTTGAATAATTTGAAAAAAAAAATGATACATTAAAATGTACAATTATTGTAGCATACTGCCAACTTCAGGAAGAGAAAGGTATCGGCCATGACTCGAATGGCCTTAGGTCTGCCTTTCTTTGACACGCACGAGAACGAATTATTATTCGTGTCTGTCGCAGTGCTGGTGAATATGGTTGGAAAGTCGAAATTCGAAATGGAAGAGAATAGTCAATACTCAATGTCCAACGAGTAAAGAGTTTACGTGACATTGAGTTCTCGGAGTGTGGCGACTACAAGGTAGTTATTTGCCTAGTGCCATCCGAGTCAGCCAGTGCCAGAGCGCTCTCAGTTAATCCAGTTTTAAAATGCACGGCAGACACACTAATAAGTTGAAACCAGTCAATTAACGCGCGTTCCCCGTCCTAACTAAACAGTCGCAGGTGTTTGAACGAGGTAGGGAGGCAAGTGGAACGTCGACGAACGATGATGGAAGGTGCTGGAAGGTGCTGGAAGGTGCTGGAAGGTGCTGGAAGGTGCTGGAAGGTGATGGAAGGTGCTGGAAGGTGCTGGAAGGTGCTGGAAGGTTAGCCGATTCCGTAAATTTGAGCGTTAAACTGAGGGGCTTTTTAACACGGTTTCACAGAGCGAACAAAGTGGACCGTCGGTCAGAGGGAGAATCGACTACATATGTATGTGGCTATGTCGCCCAATCTTTTGCGAAATGAGCATCCAGTTGCTCTGGACCACCACAGGATGAACTATCGGCAACCATATATTATATAAAAAAAAACATGCAGTAAGTACAGACGGTAACAATACGGAAACGCCTGGATATACGTTGGCAGTGACGTCGATGACAGCGGCGTCGACTCGAGAGGACCAAATCCGTTTGGATAACTCGGTGACACTGATTGATCGAGATTATCGATTATTATCACATAAGTGAGTCTGGGCGGGGAGGACAGAGCTCCCTTCCATTGGAACTTGAATACGAGAGATCGACACTCCTGGAGTCAGTCCCTGACTGTTCCCACTGGCAACGACGCCGTTTACGCTTAACAAGAAAGAATATGACAGGGCACGTTGTCAAATCTCGAGAAGATGAATTCTCGGACACCACCAATTGTTTTTACGAAATTCTCCAATTATTGACAATGTCTCAGAGTGCAAACGCCACCTGCAAATGGAGCAAGATCAGCCAGTTCCTCTGAACTCTCCATGGTTGTCAAGTGGTGCTCGCTCGAAGCGATCACGTCCGTGGTAGCTGTTGAGACTCAGCGATACACGGCAATCGGGTAGGACAGGACAGTCGACGAAGAGGATAATCGGAATAACAGAAGAAAAGAGAAAAACGGAGAAGGGAGGAGGCAGTACAGTACAGTACTCCACATATGGCTCATTCAACTCGGATGCTCAAGCGGAAGCGGAAGTAAAAGTGAAATAGAGAGGGCTTCGCCATAAGTGAACCTCCCAAGACCTTGTCGCGCCTTTCGAAACCGAGTAACAAAATCTCGCGAATTTATTCAGGCAAATCTCAGCGATAACTAATGGGCTCCGACACCCTTCGCTCCCCCCGTACGCCTCCCCATCGGGCGTCCTCCAGCGTCAGGGACACTCACCCCTGTCGAATGAATTTGTAAGCCACAACCCCTTACACATTTCGCGCGCGTCACTTACCTCGCGAAAGCGCGACAGAACTTTAACGAAATGCCGAGCAACGTTCAGAAGTAATGGAGCTGTGGGTGGGGGGGGGGGGGGTCGAAATGAGGACGACAGAGGAGTGTCAGCCTACGCACAAAGATACTTACGTTCAACGAATCTTATCCCTCTCCCCTCTTTCCCTCCCTTTCTCCCAGTCTCTCGGTCTCCCTTTGGTTCTTCCTTATTGCAAGCCCCTCGGAACGGTGAGGTCTTTACGCCATTGCGAAGGCTTGAGTAGATTGAAGGCACCATCGCGAGATTCGTTCTCATCTCCTCGTTCGACTTCAAACTGTTTCCACATCAGGGGAAATATTAATTAGTCTCCATAGCGAAATACCCACTATCAGTTCAGGCAGCTATGGGGTAGATACCTTAACTAGGAGTGCCGGAATACCGACCGATAGCAGGAGATTCGTGGCAAAGGGGAAAATGATAATCTTCAAGTGTTCAAGGGACGATACACGGAGATGAAGAGGGAAAGCGAGAGGAGAAATTGATTGATTGATTGATTGTAACATTGCTTCAGTTACTTGGTTCTATCTCAGCCCATACAGTGCAGTAAAGAATTTCGTTTTTGGGGAAAGGAAGAATCCAAAACTTAGAAAAGAAAGGAACGTACGTGGAAGCTGCGTTTGGCCAAAAGGAAAACCCACGTGTCAGGGGACTCGTCGCTGGGGCTCAAATCATCAATCAAGGTTTCAGGCCGGTCCATCACCACTCTGGCTGCCAGGCTTGTCTCGCGTGGGGCCGGCCATATGCGAGCAACCATTAAGAAGAAAACAGCCGCGAACGGACCAAATGACACTTTCGGCGTCTCGTTACTTCTCGAGATGCTCGCAGCGGGGACTTGATTTATTTGTGGCAACAAGGGACCTCCTTTCCTGGCCGTCCGTTGAAAAAAAAAAGATTCCTCTTGTCCTCTACTCCGACGCAACCTACCTCTTTTTTAAAGAAAAATACAACCTTTCACGCTTTTGAACCCCTGCAGATCTGTGACAACTCTTCGTTACACCAGTTTGGCCAGTTGCGGAGAATCGAGGCTCAATGTGCAAGCCATAAACATTGAGAAGAGTTACACGTTACACAAAAACTTCGAGCAGGCGTTATCGCGCTGTGGAGCGTTGAAAAGGCGAAAAGTGTGGGGCCACCTATAGACTCTAGTGCGATAGAGCAGCGCGGCCTTAGTAGAGCTGCCAAAGAGAAGGATGAAGAGAGAACTGCGTATGTAGAAACACATAAAAGGTAAAAGAAGCAACGAAAGCGAATTGCGAATTGCGAAGGCGCATCGAGCGGACGAGCGGATGAGCGCCCACTGGCGCAGTTACCGAACGAACCGCCGGAGACATAAGCGCTAATGGCTCGAGATACATAAAGCTGACGTAAAGCGAGGTAAAATAAAGGAGAATAACAAAGTAAGAGGAATAATAGGTGCGCTGTCGTTTGCGCACGCGCACATACATATGTACACACCACATACACCAGAATAGCTTTTATGCCATACGTGCGAGAGAGAGAGAGACAGAGAGAAGGAGGAGCGAAGCGTACCGAATTCATCTTCCAAATGATGCGAAGATGGCGAAGGCGAACGCGCGGGAGCCGCGAACACAAAAACGAGAAAAGTAAAAGGAAACGAAGCGAGTCTGCGGAGCGGATTTCGCGTTTCGAAGACGCCGAAAGGTCTGGCTTATAAATCGGTCTCAGCCTTCGCTTCGGCCACGGAAACACGCGATCCGAAATAATCCTTCACACTCTTTCAATTATTCTATCTAACCAGAAAAAAAAAACATTGCGGATCTATGCGTCGTAAAGAAACGATAAACACCTTTCGACCTCGCAGTCGATCAAATAGTGACGCAACAGTTTATAGATATTTTATAAATTTAGGTATTCAGACATGTTCCTCACGTCTTTGAAAGGACTTTATCAGAACGCGTTTATGAAATTTTCAGGCTCTCCCCACGAGGGTGAACCGAATGATCCCGAACACTCGAGTGAGCCCGTGACGACAAGGTGGAAAGATCTCGCAGGAATCTCGGTCACAGCTCCGAACGATATCTATCGTCGTTTGCCGTTTCGCTTTACGATTCCGAAGTGAGCCGAGACAGACGAAATATGTTTGACGCGGGTGAAAAAGGACTGACGATATTCATACTCCAAGTACTGGGGATGAAGGTGCCAGAGGGTTGCCGTCAAGGAAGTGTCGAGCTAAGGGTGGCACTGCTGGCAACGCTGCTAGTGGAAATAGTGATAGTGTAGGGTGGTTGCAGTGGCACCTATAGTGCGGAACAGAAGTGCAAGAGAGTGGGAAAGGTGTATAAGGAGAGTGAGAGAGATCGAGAGAAGAAACTGCGCTACGAAAAGAGGAGAGAGCTTCCAGTATTTCACGGTAGAGCAGCTCCCTGATAGGTGCCGCGTCAGGCTTTTCTCAGAGTTCAAGGAAATTCAGTGTTTGGCAAGCCGGTGACACGATCGAAGGAAAGGGTCGTCAGATCGTCGGATAAGGTCCTACGGCATGGCGCCTAGTAACGATTTATCGAAACAGGCAACAGTGGATGCGCTCTGGCTGGATTAATGGGAGCAATGTCCTGGCAGGTTATCGGAGCTTCCAAGGCGAGTCTTCAATTTAGCCTGGAAACGTAATTTAGAGAATGCTGCGCGTTAACGAGCGCGAATGCGATAGCAGCGCCCTCACTAGGAGGTTAACTAAGCACCGATGCCCCATAATAACGATCGTTCCAGCGTTACCGAGCACCCCCTTGCAGCTCTTAGCCAACCAAAATCATGAAAACACATTACGGGTCAACGTGTCTTTTAATGCCAACCTCGCAGGACTAAGGAGCCTCCAGTTGGAAGGACTGGAGGCGATCCTCATAAATTGTGGAACATCAGTGCGGCTGTTGGTCCAGTGCGAAGATTCCGAGTCCCCATGCTACAGGGAGGGAGCGCGTGCTTCTTGTTCTCTATTTCTTTGTTTCTCCCGCCAACCACAGGATACTGCCTTCTCGCGTCGAGTGGAGTGTCCGTTGATCAAGTTTACAGCGTTCACTACGCGTTGTACTACACAGTGCTCAACCCTTAACCGGATTTTACCAAGGCACCAGATCTCGACAGCTGCCGGCACGTAACATGTTCGTGCGCATGTTCCTGCACTAAGAGTTGGAATAATAATCTATAGGAAGCACATGCCTATAATATTTTCCGGATAAGCCCATGGCTAACACTGCTTGGGTAGGTGGCTCCAGCACGGGCGAGTAGACAGTCTTATCTTAGCGTTTCCGGTTCGCCGAACCGGAAATGCGTAATAGGAGGAAAAAGAGGTGCAACCTCGAGTCGGCGAAGGGGTCCTGCCTCATGGTCGACGAACCTGCGAATATCGCGTAGTCTGGTTGTCGCAGTGGGATATCAATTTGAGATCGTATCCTTGCAGAATAATCGTATCTGTATCATCAAGATTATTATTGTCAACATCAACCGAATGAATACGAAGTTCCGTTTCCATATAGTATATCCAAGGGCTGATATGCCCACCGATCGATCCAACTTGTTTTCACATTGGCAAAAGCGATGCAAAACACGAACGATCACTATAGCATAAAAATGATTCCACGCACATGTTTTTTTATACATATAGCAGCACTTAGCCTATTGTAGTCTTCCGACCATTATTATTATTATTATTCAGAAATATTCTCTCAAAGGATCGTTACTGCGGCAGCTAGTGTATTCGTGTCAATGTATTTTTGTCGTTCCAGTATTAGAGCCTAATCATTTGATTTTCATGATTATGCCTTTCCTATTTGCAGGTGACTATACTTATACAGACAACTCTTGAATACCGAAGTTCTTGACATTCGAATGAACGAGTCCCACTGCTTTTTGAGGAGAGCCCTTTTTCCGTGGCACTCATAAGGAATCCATAAACGAGAGCACCGTACGTTGAAAATGGATTCACCGTCGCAGAAGGTATAAATGTGAAAGGGCGTTTCGGGTCTCGCGTAAATTCCGCCCCCCCCCCTCTCCTGTAGTTGGTTGACTAGGTGACTGGCTGGCTGGGAAAGTGTATGCACGTATGCGACACGTCGCACGAGCATCCTCACCAACGGAAGCAAGTGTCTAGCCAGCGCTTCCGTACTTCCACAAAGAAAAGATGCGGAATCTTCAGAGCCAGCAGGAAAGGCATCGCGTCACGAGAGGTCCATCAGATATCTCGGGTCCGACCCTCTCCTTCAGCATCCTCAACCGTTCTCAACCAGCCTCCCCATTCGAGCTTACTGCTCTGCAGAGGGAATTTAGCCGGCATTGTCTTGCAGGGTTGCCCGATCACGGTCCGCGTCTCGCAAGCTGCTGCCAAAAGCTGACTAACGGTCCGTGATATGAATTTCATTCTCACCTGACCCTCGTTACCCATCATCCGTTGTCCACTGCCCGTGACCAATTTCCCAATTAATGGGCATGCCAATCAAAGTCCGAACGATCGTCGGCCGCTCGTTTGTCGTTCAAGTCGATCGGCTCAATTCTAGCGTCAGCGCAGACACGTGGACGCTATAAAATGCCATTCTAAAGCTGCCGAAGGACTCATTCTCAAAGGAGACTATAGGGTCGCGCAGGTGAGAAGCAGACCAGTGGCATAGGATTGAGGCCCGCGAGAGACCGACGCTGGGCGCCGAAGTCGATAGAACGCGGGGCGCATCGGCGCGGCTTAGCTGTGACGGAGACGAGAGTGCTGTATAAGCTTGTTAGGGTTTCTAGTAAAGTGAAGCGTTGCTACCCCCACGTGAGGAGGGGCGAGGGGCGAGGGGGGGAGGAGTCCCCTCCCCTCATCAACCCTTTTTCCGAAGGTACCGCAGGTACTAGAGGTACTAGAGGTGTCTCCTACTCGGTACAGCTTCCTCCCGCTGGAGCCTCCTCTTCGCTCCCCTGGGTCCCCCGGGTCGCCGGTTCTCCAGTGTGGCTGTTCAAGAGGGATGGCGGCCGAAGGGAAGGAGATGATGCACAGGAGAACCGGTAGGCTGGAGGAGCGCGCGGCGCCTCTCGAGAGACAATGAGGCCGCTCGCGAGTGTCGCCACGAGTGGGTGCTCCACTATTGCCAACTCAGGCCCTTCAGCCTTCCAGCCTTCCAGCCTTCCAGCCGCACCGGCACACCGCTGTGCTGGTCGCGCTAGGGACGATGGCAAAGATGGCGTTGGCGTTGGCGTTGGTGACGGGACGGCATCCAAGCAGCCACGCTGACATGTCCCGGGTAGCCTGTTTTAATTTGGTTCTGCTCACCCTTGGCCTCTTGGATTTCGCAATGCGATGACAAGCACGCTTCTCTCTGCATACGTGCGCATGATCGAGCGAACCTTGACAATTGGAAACTGCCGACATGGTAGATAAACCACACGTATCTAGCCACAATCTAGATCAGTCGCATCATTGTCGCGGGCGAAATTTTTAATACTCGTACAATCGATTAAATTAAATGAAGAGGCAGAATAATTGGTAGCGCAAAGACTTTGTTCGGAGACATCCCCGTACGTTCGAAGGCAACGTAGAAGTTAGTGACTGGCGAGAAGCGTTGACTGCAGTCCAGACGACGGAAGGTCACTCGCCGCGATACCAAGGAAACTGCACGCCAGTGCCAAAAGAAAGGAGCTGGAAAGAAGAGAGTCGGAGAGTTTGCACAGTTTGAAGTTTCGTTCCACCTGCCTCAAACCCGCCGCAGCATCCTCATAGATACGAAAGGCAGTGAGTAATACGTCTTCATTCCCTGCGTATTTAACTTATTCGAAAGTTTATCGTCAACGCGGCAGGAAGCACTCGTGGCCTCGCTCTTTCGCTCTCCCGCTCTCTCAGTCCTTCATTTTCCGTCCTTTCTTGTAGACTCTCCTCCTCGCCTTCCCGGGAGATTCGCCTCCAGCATATTTTCCAGGCAAAAGGACGAACGAACGAATATGCCAGCCGAAGGGAGGACGGGGCGAGAGGGTGTTTGGGGGGACGGACGGGGCGCGTGCCATAAAACACTCGATGGCGAACAAACGAGAAACGGTCTCGGTGGACTTTCGGAGGAAAGTTGGCCCGAGAGACGATCGCATCGGGCGACGCCGCACGCCGGAAAGCGTCGTCGTACCGCTTGATCGAAAGGAGAGGGAAAAAGCGGAGAACCCGAAAGGCTGAGACGTTCGGAATAAGTTCGAAGGAGCAAGGGGACCGGAGGCCGTGAACAGAGGGGCGAGGCAGAAAGTAAAGAAGACACGTTGGCGAAGCGGAAAGCGGAAACTTTCGAGAGAGCGAGGGGGGAAGGAAGAGACCAGAAGAATGCTGGTAATATGATCATCTTCCGGAAAGGCTGGGACTAGAAGAAATCCAGGCTGCCCGATTTGCCTGTGGGAGTCCGCCTGGACTTACACGCCGGCAGATATGCTAATCCGCTCAATGATTCGCTGAAGATTCACGTAATCTGTTATCAAGAGGTGTTATCCGTCTTTTATTATAGATATATTGGTAGATTTCTCTTAACCTGGAATCACTGTGTATAGTGGTCTCATTACATGTACACGCATTTATCGTTTTACTTGTATTTACCATGCCTATACTATGTGTACCTGCCTGCTGACTACCATTTCCTTATCGGCGCAAGAAACTGGCCCAAATGTTTTGCATGTAAAACTTGTGCGTTAATTGAACTTTTAACCAATTCTTTGGATTTCGCATTGAATGCCCCTCTCTTCTTCTCTTTCCTATCTTTCTTATCCGGCCTTTCACTCGATCGTTCTCCCTCTGACTGTGGAAAACAAGCAGCGTGCAAACACACACACTTGGGCGAACGCCCGAACGTCTCGGACAGCATGTCAAACTTCGGCCCCAATGCACTTTCGACAAACACACGAGGCAAACTTAGCAGAACCATTGGAAACTTTTAAACGCAAATTCCAAGCGTGTTCTTTCACTACGAGATGGCCACTTTAAAACGTCAGAGTTCCTTTTAATTCTTCTGTGAAGAAATTTCGGATTCCAATTCGCTGCATTCGAAGTATCGGAGGAGCCTGTTTTCCTTTACATTTCGTGTAAGAAATCGATGAGCCAACACGTGTATGAGTTCTGTATAGGTTTTAGAAAAAGCAACAAACAGACTGAGTATTTGCTTTTCGATGTGTTCACCCTGATCGCCCCTCCTGAGGCAGCATCCAGTCAGACTTTTGTACTGAACTTCTAGAAATCGAGAAGATCTCGCAATTTCCTACGGACTCGTACAACGTCTTTCGGTTTCAGTGTGAAATTTCCGTACGTCAATTTGACGGTGAAATAGAAAGAAATTGAAACACCACAAAATAGTTTCAATTACCCTGACTTACCGCTAAAGCAGTAAAACGAAATAAGGAATCCAAAGCATCGTAGAACAACAGCACGATAATATCCACGTACAGTTATATGGTGCACACCGACAACCAGCGGAAACTATTGAAACCATCAGCGAGAGAGAGAATAAAGAATAAAGAATAAAGAATAAAGAATAAACGGCCAATCCTTGGTGAACGAGCTGTAGTTTGCCAGTGGACTAAAAGATCGTAGAGGTTATTTATGAAGACAGCCGATAGCGATAAGGATAGCAAATCGAGAAAAGTTACAACTAGTCCAAGCTGTATTCAATTCCGGCTCATAATTGTTAAAGTGGAAAAGTTTGAAAGCGTATCAGGTCGCTGTAGCTTCCGCTGCTGCTGCTGCTGCTGCTTCTACCGCTATCCGGCTATGCTGCTATTGCTACTGTTACTGTTGCCGCTGTTGCTACTGTTGCTACAGCTACTACAGCTACTACAGGCACTCCTACCATCGCTAACACAACCAGTTTCTGTGAGCAAGACGCGTTTCGTGAATCGTTTGTAAGAATTTCTCCGCCGCGCAATCTTTTCACGAGTTCACGACTTCCGCTATTGCCTTAGCTCCAAGTCCTCTGCCGGGAGGCTGTTTTCCTACTGGCTGCTACCCGTTTTTCCTTCTTTCCTTCCCCTAGTTCTGTTCGCCTCATTCCTTTCAAAATTTCATTTCATAGAATGAGCTGCTAGTGGAAAGGGGCTGACGTGTCGAGAAAAAAATTATGTTCGAGCGTGTTACTTTGCGTAAATCCATCTCTTTCTCAGGTTATCGTCGTACTTTCTCATAATCCCTTTCATTCTCTCTGGCGCTGTCGTCAATGTGAAAAATGGCCAAGTCGTTCCGTGCAAGAGGCAGAAGCAAGTTGCACGTCAACCCAACAGCCAACAGCCAACAGCCAACTGGCAACTGGGAAATGGGAACCGCCTAAAGTCGACAGTCGTCAACTGGCACCCTCCACCCTTTATCCCGAATACACTTGCAGATGGAAATTTCACGAGCGAAGCCAATTAATTATACCAGCACTAGAGAACAGGGTGCACACGAAAATGTTCAACTCTCGAGGTGCTTCATTTTCGAGGCAGAATCCTTCTTTTACTTTGCATGTAGGTTGTGCAACGGGAATCACAAATTTTTCTTTTCTTCGCCAAATAGATCTCAACTATCTGTAGAAAAGCATTCAAAGGTAAGAATAAGAAAGTTTTGGAATAAATATAAAAATCAAACGCTTGAAATTATATTTTCAGATACGATCAGGACATTTTTCGATAAAAATTTGTGAACCTGAAACACACATACAGAGAGAGAGAGAGAGAGAGAGAGAGAGAGAGAGAGAGAGAGAGAGAGAGAGAGAGAGGAGAATGAGAGATGGATAGATTTCGATTGATCGGCTAAATCTGAAATTTGTCCATTTTAGAGAAGCACCCTTCGAATGAAACCGAATCGGACAGACTGCCGAAAAAATATCAATTTCAACTGCGGCGAGACTCGATCATCTCTCTGGAGAATTACTTGTGCATTTCAGCTGCCAGCCAAACCTATATCCATTTGATAGCTATGGAAAAATATGTGTGGGTTATTGACCCTAGCCTCTCCATGTTTCCATTCAAACGAGAGCTCACGTTTTGCTCCCAACTCATAACCTATGATGCCAGGCCCAACAAATATTCGGTAAGTAGTGTGACGTGATTTTTCGAATCACGCGATGCCCTGGGGAAGTCGCCGTGGAGGATCTCCAGAAGTTACGTACTGATTCGTTAGGGAACGCTCTCGATTTGGTTTAAAGGGACGACTCGAAGGAGATGGAAGAGTTATTGGTTAAAAGGCTCTCGACCAATCAGAATGATTAGTTCCCGAATTTGGCAATTGGCTATTGTCAAAGCAGTCTGTCTCGGGGCACCGACCGAGGTGTCACGGGCTGGCTCGCGCTCCCGTGCTATCTGTTGATAGTTTTTCTTGCCGTGTTTTGCTACGGGAAAGCAAGTTCCCGATTCGTACAGTTCTCGCGTTGTTCTCGCGATATCCAAGCAATTCTATGAATTCCTGTGAGTGTTCCGGAAGAGTGCTGTGCTTTAGTGCAGTGTCCACCAGAGTGTCCTTTGGATGCAGTTCTCGGCCTCCACGGATTAGCTGCCCCAGCTCCGGTGAGTCTCCCAATTTATTAATTGGTGAAGGGATTTCGATTTTACAGCTCCGATTCGTTCTGCTACGTTCTCGATTCGTCGCTCTCTGTCGCTCGCACTATTTGCCGGACTCTTACTCCGACCCTCTCTAGCTCAACCTAGCAGCCTGAGCGGCCGTGCATTTCCGTGACCGTCCGCTCCCGTTCGTGCTTCCAGTTGCGTTTGCTGATTTTACGCGACCCCAAAGATCGACAGGATCCGTTAAGCTATCGCCTCGTCCGATAGATTCCGTCAGAGCTCTCGTTTTGGTGGAGTTGGACCTGTTCCACCCCAACTCCCAGTTTATACCGGCTCGTCAGTTCCCGGTGGCAAAAGAATTGGCTGGCGCCCGCCTGGCTTGCGGATGCGTGAGCGAAAGGTGGACGGCCGAAGGTAACGTAGCTTGGTTCTCGAAGATAGTTCGCTCTCGGATGTTTTGCTATCGGTGTCGTGTCAAGGAAAAGAATTACGTTACAGTAGAGAGAGTCAAAGATCGGAGAAATTTTGAGCGTTAACCGAATTTTTTTGAAGAAAGTTAGGACGAGGCAATTAGCAAGACGAATGAAAAGCAGAAGGAACAGAAGCCCCGACAGGCAAGCAAGTTAGCAAGACAGTAGGGAAGCAGAGCACACTCGAGTGTGAAGGCTGAGCTTGCACAAACAACAAGATGGCCGCCAAGCGACGCCACCGCTTGGACGGAAGAGTTGTTTTGCCACCGTACCTCGTCAATTCTTTCCGAATGTCTGGCCGTTTGAAATATCGGCCCCAGTCCGACCTGGAAAACGTGTCGCAGCGTAGCGCGAGCGAGGAGCTCTTCGCTTCAGCGTATGAGTAGAAACTGCTAGAAACTGGCGGAAAGTCTGCAACGTGCACGAAAGGACGGTCGTTCTTCGATCACAAAGCTACGAGTTTCCTTTTGCATCCAATTGAATCGAATCGAAGGCAGTGAATGAAGGAGAGAGAGAGAGAGAGGAGAAGGAGGAAGGAGGAAGGGAAAAAACGTGGAGGCTGATCGACGTACATATGGACGTGGGAGGCATTACGAGTAGTTATTTGCGATGCTATCGTCAACGAGACGGGGTGTGTCTTATCTTCATCCAGGGTTACTCTACTAATTGGAGAAATCTTTTTAGCGGATGAGCACGAGCATTAAATTCCCAATTACGAGGCAGCCTCTTTGTGGATTTCTCTATTTTATCTGGTCTATCAGTGATTTATTCCGTGCGCGCTTCTCTTGCCTTTTTGCCACTTTGCCACTTTGGCTTCGCTAAAAAACTTAAGTTAACGAAAAACAGACGCCGCGACGACACTTCTCATCCCATAATGAAACAAAGTTCACTGTCCCGATCAATGCGGAAGCAAAAGCGATTTCCGGAAGTACAAGGAACTCTCGGAACAATTATCCGGCGCGATAGCGATTGCCAATCAGCAAGGCTTATTCCGGCGTCCAGTCACCCTTGATAAAAAGGAATGTGGGAATCGAAAAGTCTGCACGGTGAGAGAAGGGTGGTCCGTCGCTCTTTTCTAGATCGTAAAAAACCTTGGCAGACCTATCAGGTTTCATTAGTCGAGACGTCCAGTGTCCCGGGGTAGAGTACACGGGGTGGCACGGTGCCTTCATCCCCTGTAGTGCCTACAGTCACTTCAGGTTGCACCGTCAGCAGCGCTACTTGCTTCAACCCCGTCACTCGATTCACTTCCTTTTTCCATGACGCAATCAGTCGCCACCATTACGAAATCAGATGAGTTCAGGATGGGCGATGAAAATTTGCACTACGAACAATATGAAACCATGAGAATTATACTGGGATGGAGAGTGGCGTGAAAAGATAAAGCAGAGGAGAAGAGGCGCCAAGACACTAACGCAATGCAATTACGTCGGTGGGTGTCACTTTGGCATCCCGCGTGCAACCTTCGAGGGTACTTTGGGTGCGATTGAAATTTCGTTAACCCGCGCAATAAACAGATTCTTTGCCCTTCATGACTCTTTTACTCGATGCGCCTCCGAGAAAAAAGCCCAATTGGCGCAACCCTGGTTTTATGAGAGCTGTCAGTGATAGAAATAGATATAAATAGATAGAGAGAGAGAGAGAGAGAGAGAGAGAGAAGAGAAGGCCAAAGAGCCAACCACGGAGCATTGCAAATTTCGGAGTAACAGAGACGCGTCAACTATCAGCATCGCAGGATGGCCTCGTTTTGGAAACAGACGTCAGTATTGGTGAAATCCGGGAAACGACGTAATTCGAGAAAAAAGCTAGATCTTGCCCTTAACATAACTTAAGCTAAGATTCACTTGAACTCGGCCCGATGTCTCGTTTTGCTTTCTTATCGCATCGCTCCGTTCCGCTTCGCGTGGATGTAGCATCCTAATTTTGTAAAAAAATAGATCGGGCCAATTATATTCGCGACTCAACGGATCGTCGGCCACCGGGGTGGAACTTTGAGAGCCATTGCCGTATCCTTCCCAGGCTCGTTCCGTCCAGTTTATTTTGATGGCAACCCTCGACGTCTTCCTCGCATCTTTCCGAGTCTGGATCTCGGTTGGAAAAATTGGACTCCGTACAATTTGGCTCCGAAGAATAAGGAGAATTTTCCGAGAATCCACTGGAGGGTTTCGGAGTTGGGGATGGCGGGCACGAGGTTCGACAGACAATTGGGTTAAGTAAGTCAAATAGCTCGGAGCGTTGGCTCCGACGTACGTGTGTGCCTGCGTTCGATCTGAGAGCGGCCGCAGACGCCAGTGCAAACACTGTTAATATTAGCGCTAGCTACCTGAGATTAGAGTTTCCCAGTTCACCATACCACCACCACCACCCCCACACCCTTGGTATGGTGCCTGCCACGACCAATGGCATCATTACCATCAGCAGCATCACTACTACTGTTTCGAACTAACAGCCCTGGAGCACAAGTCTCATGACTTGCGCGACTGCACCCTCTTAAACTTCCTCGCGCCCTCGAAATACTCTCGCCAGTCAAAGTTTCCTGTGTTTCGAAATTTCAACAACTATAACTACTTGCCGTTCAAACATCGCGCGGGCCTGTTTTACCGTCCGCTCATTCACAATTCGTTCGGCTCAAGTTATTTATCTTTTGCTGAAAGAATGAAAATTCGACCACGACGAACTAGTGAAAATATTGCGGATGGAAATAGAAGAGGAAGATTCCGATATCGTTGATCGAAGGTTACTCATAGAATGAGAGTACAGTGGAATGCAGAATGACCGGATGTACGGATGTACGGTCTCGGAACGTGCGTCCGGTCGAGAGCCGAATATCCCCTGAAAAAGTCGTAACTGTTGCCATCTGTTGGCAAAGTGCCGATTATACGAACGACGCGAAAGAAACTGAAAGGAAGACGTCGGCAAAGCAGGACGAGCAGAGGAATAACACGGAAGAATAGAGAAACCATGGGAAAGCAGAAAGACGCGAAGCGTTGCGGCGCTTTGGCATCGCGGAGAGAGGTCTGCATAAAGATGAATAATTGCTTCGGAACGAAAGGGCTTAGAGGCTTGTGGTAGACGCGATGGCGATAGAGGAGGAGCAGCACGGGCGTCGCGACGCGGGCTCCCGTAATCCAACGGTCCAAGAAGAGGATCGGACGTCGAAGCGCTTTAATGCATTTCACGGCGAATTGGTTTTCCAGATATTGCCAGCGTGCGAGGGTGTGAGTTGGCTTTGCTTTATAAGTTCGCAGGCCAACATTCTTTGGATCTGCGCCACCGAGCTGCACCGAGCTGCACCGACCAAATGAAACAATATGGAATATCTTATGCTCCAGAGGGAAGTCCGATTGTGTTTCATATTCCGGTCACGCTGCTCTTGTTTTCAGTGTCTCGCGCTCTTTTACGTTCGAACTTACCGTTACTCTTCTTCAGGCCCCTCCGACGTCATTTCCGCCATTCTTTCTAGAATGAAAAAAGAACAAAATTGGAGTGTCGATCGTCTTTAGGACATCGTCGTGTCCTCTTCAAATGGTGAGAGCGACTCGAGAGCAAACTTATTCCTCTGAGGTCCTGTCCCAGGCTGCTTCTATACTGATTGCAGCGAAACTCGAAGGCACGAGCGATAGATAACATACTTTTAATATGCTAGCTGCAGTGCCGTCAACATCGACTTGACGAAAAAAAAAGTAGGATTCAAGGGAACTCAGTCGCATCGATGAAGCGAAGATAATTTTATTATTGCAAAGTTTGTGTTTCCGCCTGTCCTGTTGACGCCTGGATTCTGTGCCGCCAATAAAGCGTAATAATTAAAATTTAATTCAGCTTCCCATCGCGTCGAGTTAATGCGAGTGTGAGCCACCAGCGCGGAGAAGAGAGACGCAAAATGGTGCGAGATAGCGAGAACGATCGTGCGGCCGTAATTAAGGCATTATTTTTCGATTAAACGGGGAATAGAAATGAATGCCGGCAGGTAGCGACGTCGTGATGGGATTTAAATTAGCGCGAGAGCGCTAGGGCATCTGTCGCCAGTCGCCAGTCGCCAGCTTCCATTAAATGTCACTTGCCGAGGGAGGCCCCCCACTTCCCACTTCCCACTTCCCAGTTGCCGCTCCCGAGAAGCACGAACCTTCCGCCGAGACGTTTGCTTCGTGCAAGGAAATTAGAAGCATTCGATAAGAACCTCCTTGTCGCCGCCAATTCAGCTCCACCACCACCATCCTGCGCGTAGCGACTATTCTTGCCACCTTTTAATTTCACATCGCAGAGATCAACTGATTACAATAAGTTCGTTAAACAGTTATACCTATAAGAATCTATACTTCAGGCTCTCAGGCTCTCAGATCTGTGCAGTAGAACGAGCGACCAAGCCACATCCCTCCCTCCTTCCGAATTTATCCGCCGATGTCGACGGTCTCTGTATCTATTTTTGAGAAGCATCGTGCGTCCAGTCCCGGCTCAATCCAAACGGGATGAATCTGTGGGATCGATAGAGTGACGAGGAACAATAAAGACAGCGGGAAGCCGTGCTCGGCCGTCTCGATTGGGGTTAAACGAGGAAACTATTATTAAATTGGATTCGAGTTCTTCTTCCTCTTCCGGGCCCGGTATGAGATCGAGCCACGAACCTCTTTTGTGCGGGGGAAATGGTGCTGGAAAGTGTAACGCGAAAGAAATGTATTTTTCACGAGACAAGGGAGGGAAGGCACGTTCGAGATCCTCCTACTCGTCCTGCTGAGAATCAGCCGGAGCTTCGTCCGTCAGTCCATGCTTCCTGCAGAATCGTCCTCGATGGAGTTCTCCCTTCCCACAGCTCGTCTCCGGCATTTCTTCCCCAGAACGTAATCTTCAACGACGTTAAGCCACTATTTCGCTTTGTCCAAATATTTCAAGCTCACATCTTCCCAGCGCTTCGTGGCACAAGGGCTGCACTTGCGTCTCCAACTGGAACCCCCCCCCCTCCCCCCACTTCCATCCATTCCACAAAAGACGGATATACAGAGACTTACGTGGCTTTCCGAAATTCAAGTACACCGATAAGAGGAACGGCATGCCGCACATTTCATTCTCGAATTCTCTCATTTTTCTCTCCCGCCCTTTCTCTTATTTCTCACGAGCGATTTTCAAGGAAAAGAAGACCTAGCGATTGAGCAAGAGAGTCGCAGATGCCATAATTGTTATTCTCCTTTTCAGTACCCGACTCGATGTGAAAATTCTCAATTTAGAATTTTTAACGCAATTACATTACATTGCAATATACTATAACCACACGGCGGGATTGTTTTATATTGAATTTCGTAAATAGGAAAAAGGTAATCACAGTTGACACAATAATCTGGAGATGTGTGTTCTTATCTGATACATTTATTTAACAATTATTTCCCGCAGCCGTTCAGTCGAATCTTTAAAATTATTCACTTGAATTGTCGCGTTCCAAACGAAACGTTTGACCGGTGGGTGTTAAAAGTGAAAAAGCGAATTGTTCGGCGAAGCTCGTCTATTTGGCCGTCGCGCCAGACGGCGGCGCGCAGCCTCCCGTTGCTGCATCCTCGTCCCTCGTCTTCCAGCCTCCTCCGCCCTTTGCCCCCTTGCCATTCCGAGTGCCGCACCGCGAAGAGATCTCTCGATTGGGCTCCTCTCGAGGAGCTTTGAAGAATTGATGGGCCAGGAGAAGGGAGGGAGAGGATGAGGAGGAGGAGGGAGAAGAGGGGGAGAAGCACTTTTGCAGGTCGGCCGTGGTTCGAAATAGCAAGACATCTTAACGAATGCCCGGGGCCATATTTTTCCGACATAAAGTGATAAGAAAAGTTGCGCGTTCTTGGCGGACAGTGTCAGTGGATTTTGTTCGCGATACCGAACTGTACCGAACCGCCGGGGAATCAGCCAGCCAACCAGCCATCCGACTACAGGGGCAGCCGGAATCGCAACTCGCACGTTGCGAACTTTATCTCGCGACAACGTTTTGTTTCTGTTTCTGCTTCCGGTTATTTGTTATTGCGCCGGAACTGCCCGCGTAATGAAATATACGAAAGAGAGCGGAGTCGCCTCGAACTAAGCTACGCGGTACACGCCATATAGCTATACACTATATGATCGCCCGAGTCGTTTCCACCTTCCACCCATTTCTATCCGATTTCCCTAACCCTTTTTCAGGCTGCATCCCCTCTCTCTCCTCTTAGTCAGTAATTCATAACACGATTCTATCCCCTAGGAAATATTGCGATCCCGCGCGCTGTTAACAATGCACCTCGTCTTTTTCGGTTCCCTACCTCAAATGGTTGTAAATCCATTATACCCAGTTTTAACGAGCCATCGCAAATCTAAAGGGGTGCTCTACCCGTCCGGAACATCCAGCCAAGAGCAGAATGAGAGTAAAACGGGGGGAGTGAGACAGGAAAACAGGGAGTCAGGGACGAAGCGCACGTTGCAAGAGCGTGCCACACCATAAATCAATGGAAACACAATTTCACGGAAGTCTACGATAGCACCAGCCATCGATTCCTCTCCAATTAATCGACTGCTCCCTTCCTCTTGAAAAGGACGCTACTCTTGATTCTCTGTTACCAGCACCACCAACGCCGCCACTACCATTGGCTAACCAACCCGTTCCGCCATTCGAAGAATTTACTCGTTGCGGCAAGCGTGGTGATATATTCCTGAGGATGATGGTGTCGGCTCGCTGCTGCTGTTGCTGCTACCTGCTCGATACTACTGCTACTGCCTGCTACTGCCTTACTCACGATCAGTGCAGAGAAAAAGCGTAGATTCTCACTGATCCTATATGAATGCGATATCGAGATTGCGGAAGACATCTTAGACATTGCAAGTGCTAGTAGAATGAAATGGTAAATGTGCAGAAGAATACCGTACCGCAAGTGGGACTGTGGAAACGAAAAGATGAAAGTTGAAAGGTATAGACTGGTGGCATCCCCCTGTGGTTGCCACCAGCCAGTCTCGAAGAGGACTCTGAGCCAATCAAATAAAACATGAACGAGAGCCAGGCAAGATATTGAAAGCAAAAGAGGCAAACAAAGCCAACTAGCATCACGGCTGAAAGGGGTTTGTGAAAATAGCCGGGTGTCGTCAAACATCGAACTTTTTATCTCGTTTCGTTTACACGTTTAGCCAGGGTACATCGCCGAGGGATACTGCTGGCCAACAAATTCCAACGGCACCCACCCCACATGCCCTGCAGCACTACAGCTAGTTGGGTGCTACTATAACTCGCATTGCACCTGACTGCGTATATATTTGCGAATATTTAAATTACTACGCAAACATAATTAAACCTCGAATAGACGACTTATTAAAAAAAATTTTACTTTTTCTTTTTTCACTGTATCAGACAAGGATGCTTTTTCACGAACAGCAAGCAACTGGTTTTAGCAGCAGGAGAAACGTGCTGATTGGTTGCTTTCACCAAATGTGACCCCATGAGCAAAATCAAACAATCAGCGCGTTTCTTATTCTGCTGAAACCATTAGGTTTGCTACTCGTGAAAAGACACCCTAACTTTTCTGTATTCGCCAGCGTATTAAAAGCTAAAAACAAGCCAGGTACCTTAATTGGCAAATGCGCCCATTTCATCTTGGACTCCATTATTCGGTACATTCGTGATTGAGTTCGTATTATTCAGATTCTAGTAAGCCGGACTTATGGTTCATATCAGTCCACATCAGTTGTTTTACTCCTTTTGCTCACATTTACAGCATAATCATAGTTACCTGCGGAAGGTGACATATAAGACATCAGTTTTAGTAATATGTAATTAGTATACTTAGAAAACCAATTAAAAAATTACAGTTCTAGATAGAATATCGATCTCTGTTTAACTCTATCGACTAATTTCTGTTCGTGTTGACCATGAAGATGCTCGGACGAATTACCTAGTGAAGTGCAATACACACATACGTGTTGAGTTGACAACTGTAGATGCCTGGGGTGCGCTCAGAAATCTTACTCACATCAGGGTAATTTGGGCACATTGTGTCTCTTTTTGTTATAGTTATTACGAAGAGGATAGAATGATACCAGACGCGACCCTAGACAGGTTTCTGAACGTATCCCTAGAGTCATGATCAACAACCAATCAGAACCAGTAGAGTTCCTATGCCAGCTAATAGCTGCGTCTTGCACCCACACCAAACCATACAAGCCAATAGAGTAGCTTGATTCTTGAGCTTTGTTAAGTGTCGCTAAGATGGCGAGTTGGTAGTATGCCGATTTCGATTTATTTTGTACTAAAATGTTAATTTTTATTGGTTTGATTGATCTTAAAATCATGCTTTATGAATCACCGCATTAAGACTTCATACGTGTAACAGTTAAAATATACAAAAAATATGTGAAATTGCGTTTTTTTATTGTGGTGCTCCCAAGCTTGTTAATTTGTGTCCTACTAGAAATAAGATATTTTGTGAATGCGTAAATGAAAATAAAGTAAACTGTACAGGAAAGTAATGGAGTTAGATAAACTGTGCAGATTATGCCTTTCTAAATGGGATCTACAATGTAGCATATATTTAGATATGCTAAAACCTGACAGTTTGTATCACTCTATTTTAAAGAATGTTGATATAAAGGTGAGAACAAAGTATTCTATAGTTTATATGAGCAGAAACACGTTTCATGCAGATTATAATTGCATTCTTTTGCAGATTGAGAACCATTGTGGATGGCCCTACTTAATATGTCGATCGTGTTGGACTATCATTAAAGCTATGAATTCATTCCGTAATATGGTAACTTCAAGTGATATTAGATTGCGATCATACCTGAAGAAAATTGAACCAGATTTGTACCCTGTATGCATGTTTAATTTGTTAGGATATAAGTGTAGCTACATTTTAAACTATACCATGCTAATTATACCATGCATCTTTTTTAGGCTGAGGAATTGGATTTCCATCCTCCACCATTAACTTCGACTGTGATCCTCCCAAAATTAGATTTTTCAAAGTTATGTTCCTTCATAGCTAAATCAACAAATACTGCCTGTGACAATTGCGAGGCAGATGAGACTAATTTAGGAATAAATTATTCCTACGATTCAGATTTAGATACTGTGGAAGAAATTAACAAATCTAAAATAAAAAAAGAACTTCAATCTTCTAATGACCATGTGACAAACGCTCAGTCTGCTGGAGACAAAAGTGTAAAAGCCACCGTAAGGAGTGACATTCAAATTCCAAGAGCAAAGGTCGAAATCCTTAAGTCACAAAATAAAAAGTTATTAATAATTTTTGATAAACGTGAAGACATTTTTACGATATTGCCTTCACTGGTAAATTCAAATCCCCTTCTGTTTCAACCTAATTTATTGGTCAGAACTCGTAGAAACTTCAATGAACTGATATGCAGAGGGATCAATCCATTTGACCCTAAAGGAACAACATGTTTGACAACAAGCATTGATAATCAGCATTTATGTGAAGAATCTTTTGAATTACATCAAATAATACCATCTCTAGTAATTGCTTCAAATGAACTATCTGGCACGGATCTGGCGAATTCAAAACGAATTGATAATATTTTAAACTCAGATTCCCATTCTCATAAAGATTTGTCCAATATGGAACAAAATATGACAGCTGCATTAAAATATCAACAAATTTCTACCCGATCCAAATTGAATATCAATTCTGAACTGAGTTCTGCTGAGAATAGGGCTGTTACGCAAGAGTCATTTGATTGCACTGAAGTTAGAGTCAAAGAGGAATTAGATTTGAATGATGCAACTGATGGTAACAATTATGAAGAATGTAACAAATATTTTGAGACAGCAGACATCGATGATGTATCGGAAAAGAAAGGCGTTGAAGTTGAAGAACAAGTATCTCCTTTGCCATGTGTAATAGACGGAAACGAAAAATCATCTGTTGAATACAGCAGTACATATAAGTCGAGAGTACAGTCTAAGCAAATGAGCACACAACAGAGTCCTAAGTATAAATCCATGAAAATACATAAAGGTCAAAGCAGCAAAGTAAAAGATACAAATAAGAATGACGAGCCTCAAAGTACGTCCAGCGGAACATTCAAAAAAGTTCGGCTTTGGAATAAAAGTCTGGAAATGAGCATTGAAAAGGAAAGTAATATCTTGCAAAATTATCTCAAAGTACGTGCCGCTTATAGGAGGTTTTACCTCTGCATTCATTGCAATAAACTCTATTATGCTGTAGAAACTCTTCACGAACATGTACGATCTCTGTATCGCGTTGGAGCGTTTTGTCCTATTGGAGAATGTACCTATGTTATGCTGGAAGAAGTCGAGTACTTGAGGCACGTTCGTGCGCACTATAATACAGCATTAATACCCAATTGCTCGAAAACTTCTATAATCAGAATACCCACCGGCTCGTGTCAGGAACTCAACAGCAAGAAATGCCTGACTGAATTTATGAAGAAAAATATAGTTGGAGAAATGAGTCCCATTGCAACAAAATTCAAAGAAGTAGTAGGATCCAAAGAAAAAACAACTATTTTAAAAGAGAGGAAGGTACATCAGTCACCCCCAAGGAAAAAATTGAGAACTTATGATTTGGAAGAAAATTCTGATGAGAGTAATGCTCACACGATAAATAAGGGAAGTATAATTAAACCAAGTGAACAAGCAGCGCACAATTCTAAATACGTTTCGGTACCGCCGGACAAGAGTTCCAAATCTGTAAGAAATATTGCTGCAAATATGGGATATAATACGAGAACGAACAGTAATAAATCTATCACTGGAATAACAAAGGACGATTCATCGATGGATCAAGTAGTCAAGTATGACAACGTTGACTCGAGAAACGTAAGAGATCCATCGTGTGACAATCTGGCGGAGAATGTCGATGCTAAGAACAACTGAAAACAGTCGATGGAAAATCAAAATGCGAGAAAACGGTCTCGATCGAAGCTTGAAGAAGCGAAACAAAAAAAATGCTGAGTGTGTGCCAATAGAGGAAAAAGCTAATTTTAAAGAAAAAGATATATGTAAAATTCAGAATATATTGGCCGAAAATAACGTAAACCACAGGAAATCTCTTATTCGTATAAATAACAAAATCGATGGGACAACAAAATTGGATGTGTGTGTAACGAAGTAAAGGAAAGAATATGCAAATACAAATCCTGAAAAAAAAAGTACTTTGAATAAAAATATATGAACATAATGACAAATTGTTGGATCGCTATTTATCTTTTATTTTTTTAACAAGAATACATTAAATGGTTCGTTAACAATGGGAAAGTACAATTAGCCCAATGACCGTTTAGTGGTAAATATCGTTACACCTGACTCATTTTTAACTGTGTAATAGTTTTCTTACGATATTGAGTAGTAAACGGATTATTCCAAACGTTTTAAGAGACTATTTTTTTCTTGATCTGTACCTAAAATCATTGATCCATAATTACGTCTTAATGTACAACACACTTGCAAGACAATTGTAACGCATTTTGTCTTTGTCGTTAAACATTGAGTTTCAATCATTCCAGATACGAAATTTGACTTGGATACTTACGCAAGAGAAAACTGAACTCAGTTCCGCAAGAATGTATAACGAATCGTTAAATCAGCACTATTTTAATGACCTCGGACAGTTTTCATGGCGCTGCAAGAAAGTGAAGTCGTTTTAATCACAGGTGCGATATTGGAATAGAAATAGTTTTACACGATTAACATCTAGTTGTTAAATATTTAACCTAATTCGAAATTAACCTTCGATCATATCGATGACAGGATAGACTAGTGTATGTCACTTATAAAATATCCATTTGTATCGAAGGAGCCAGTGGATTCCTGGCCGGGCATCTATTGAAACTTCTCGAGAAGGATAAGAGCGTCCGAGAGATCAGAGGATTGGATATCGTTCCAAGAAAAATGTCGTTTTCTGGAAGAAAATCAGTTAAGCTTTTTCAAAGAGACCTTACCAACCCGGAATCCTGCCGCGAAATTGTCAGAGGAGTTGACGTAGTGTTCCACTGTGCAGCATACGTCTCTTATGAATTTCCCGTGGACAAGGATCAGCTACACAAGAACAATGTGCTAGGTTTGTCCATATAGTGTGTTTGAGATGTCAAAACTAAAAGATAGGACGAGACTAAACAGTTTAGTGTTCGCAGCTACGGAAAACCTGATAAATCTCTGCCTGGAGGAATCTGTACCTCGTATAGTGCATTGCAGCTCGAGTGAAGTCACTCTTCAATCTTATATAAAAGGTGGTATTGTCGCTCTAGTGATCTACAGTCAGGAATCAAAAATGAAGATTCCCAATGATGAAAGTAGATTGATTTTTGGTGAATACGCCGCTTCGAAGTTACGTGCGGAGAAGCTGATATTGGATGCTGATGGAAGTAACATGAAAAACGGTCAGTAGCGAATAAAAACTACGCCTGTTCCGATACGAGGAATCATTAATACATTTGAAACAGGTCTTGGCACTCTTCGCACAACATCATTGAGACCGACTTTACTCTACGGCGAAGAGGATTCAAAATTAATTTCAAATATTTTAATGATTGCAAAAAAGGGAAATTACTCTTTAGTAAGACCCGCCGGTGCGGGCGGTAAGCAGCAATTGACGTACGCTGGTAAAGAAAAAGAGTTCTATGATTCAAAACGTATCAGTAGAATGGAATACTATTATTACTCTGTTATCTTTAGGAAACGCCGCATGGGCTTTAATTTGTGCGAAGAAGACTCTAAAGGAACAGCCTGAAGCTATCGGAGGACTTCCAGTGACAATCACCGATGACACTCCAGTGGAAGATATGCTCCGTTTTTGCGAAAGAATCACCAGAGGTTCTAGGCATCACATTAAGTTCTCCTGGACTATTCCGATGTGGATCTCCTACACATTGGCCTTCATGATGGAGTTAGCTACGACTTACTTCAATTACTTCAAGAAAATGCCAGTAGGTATCTACTGTGCTTGCTTTCCATTGTGATTCTTACCAATTCATGTGTTTAATTCTGTTTAAGGTTTTGCCTCGAGGCATAATTTCCTATTTAGGATCCGTTATATTGTACAACAGGATTCGCGCATCTATTTACATGGATTATTCGCCGATCTTTTCAGCTGATGAAGCTTTTCTGGCATCGTCGGTCTACTACTGCCAGTTCCTTGATAATATCGAATGATTTGTCAAGAGACGATTTGAGCCACCCAATGAAGAATATGAAAACTCTGATGCAATAAACTCATTTTTTCTATTTTTCATGATTGTGATTTTCATAAGTTTGTTTTGGAAAAACCCACTAGGCAAAAATCTACAGCGCTGTTGGTAACTGTCTGGTCGCGAATAGTAGACAGAAAAATAATACATGTATTAATAAGTGATCTAATAAAGGAAATCTAAGACCAAAAAATGTTTTAAAAAGCAACTTTAACGTGCAATTTTTATTGCTTGGAAAAATGTTCTGTTGAACGATAATAATAAGTAGTTAAGTTTTTGGTGAATCTAATTAATCATTATGGTTAAGACTTTATGTATAAAGGAGAATCAGAGAGAGAGAAAGTTCATAAGAATAAAATGAAAAGTAACTTACAGCACTTTAAAACATAGTGACTTCACAATGACATCAACATATCTATCTTTATTGTCGAATTATACAACTGTCTTGACCTAGTAACTAAAAATTATTAGAAAAGAAAACAGTCACTCACCAAGGAAGGCTTTTCAATTTCGAATATCTGCATAGAACGCAGTTACGTCATGCCCTTCGAATGTAACTACAGATGCCGCTTATACAAAATAATTATTTTGAAGGCAGCTGTTAGGTCGAGATGTATTACAACACATCGGAACGTTTCGATATCAAATGCGGTACAATGTGATGATAGCAAACGCTCTCAGTGCGGACCAGTCGTCGAATCCAGATAGCTAAAAAATATTTCACTAAACGATGCACGGAAATTTGACACTTAGTGACATCATCAACTGCTGTTCGTCCCGTATTATAAATAATTAAATTCTTGTAGAACGCAGTTTTAAAACGTACGCATTATGAACACGATTAATTAGCACAAATAACGACAATAACGATTACAATTAGTAATAATACTATTTACAAAAATCCGTCTCATAGGAGTATATGGCCTTGCGCTCTTTTCACTCTGACAGAATCCGAACTCGTTATTCGATTCACCAACATGATACATTCCGGTCAATATATTTTAGGGCACATATTTAATTTTTTTGACTACAAGATTTCTCGGATTTACAACAACGGTCAGTTAATTCTAGTTTTAAAAGGTTAACATTCATAAATAAGAAATACTGCAGGAAAAAAAACGTTGATCTAGGCACGTAAACAATTGGCGAAGTACTTGTCAAGTTTCTCGTTTTTTGATGGTTCGATAGAACGGAAATTTCGCAAGTTTTGGTAACCATTGCGTTGTACTTTTTTTCGTCCTTAAATACACACCATCGCCATCTTTCAGATTATCCATTTTTCTATACTGCTTCTTGGCATTTCGGTGGTCACGTTGCCTTAAACTACAAAAATGCTATCCATACACTAACAACAATTCTTTTTTAAAATAAATTATGAATTACCATACATCTACGGTTAACACGATCAAAACTCCGGACTAAATGGCACCGTGTATTACGAGCATTCAAAATTGAACGTTTCTTGCAACAGAAAAGGAAAGGAAAAAAGTTGGGATAAAAGTTTCCCGCCAATATTAAGTGAACCATTTGACCTAATGTGCTCAATACATAAAACTTGCACATAATTTTGATCAAGCGCAGTTGTTGATCAAAACTAGGAAACTTGCCGTTTATAAACAGACCCGAAATGTAAATGACTAAAAAAAATAGGCTGAATGTCAGAGAAATACATCGTTTTACAGAGAATTAAGTATTTTCGCTTTCAATTGAATAAATTCTCCATGAGATGTATCAATTTCACGAAACTTGGATTCTTAATCCATTGCTGAAGGAACGCGCGATCCGACAGTGAAGTCTTTATATTGCGAGAACACGCAGATCTGCATTGAAACGAAAGTAAATATTAATATTATTTGTTATCGAAGATCTAACTCATAGCAGGATTAGAAATTAGAGGAGGATATCCCACCTTATCTTTTAACCTCTGGCATAGCTGTAAAGATATGGTAAGCAAGACTAGAGCGTCATTCAGCCAAGGCACACTGCATTCCGCCTGATGAGTTTCGTATTTCACACTTCCATGTGAGTTTTCCAGCTGATAAACGGCCAATACCAATTTATAACTCTGAATGTAAAAACTGATTGCTAAATTGTCAGGTAGGTTTGGATTTAATGATTTCTGAAATGAAAAAAATGCATGAAATGATCTTTCACATCCACAATTGATATTAATTATTGATGTGCAAATATAATTGATATGACCTACCATGTTACGACTTTTGATCAGGTCGTCTATAGTTTTTTTTCTAGGAACAATTAAGCTTGTTCTACTGCGTTGGAGGCAACCTAGAATATTTCCCAGAACATGCATGACCTCGTCAGAAGTTTTAAAGAGGTAATGACGGTCAACATTGTCAATATGAGCAATGGCTTGCTGCAAATGATTTGCAGCATCCTGAATTTGCTGAAGCTTCCAAGGATGGTCGTTCTGTATACTAGTTCGCATTGTGGTATTCTGCTGACGTTGTATTTTAAAATTTACTTCCTACAAATTACAAAAAATTCAAAAACTTATGAAAAATTAGACTTTCAAAGCATTGAAAAATTGAACTTACTGCATTAGTAATGCTATCCCCTGTAAGAACAATTACACATTTGACCTGGTCGTGGGGAGCAGTGAAAACAAATCTGTCTGTTTTATTCTGCTGATCGTTTCCAAATAAGGTCAAAGGAAAACGTTGGGCACACTCCTAGAGAAAAACCAACTGTAAATAATACCAACATCACTTGTTTAAAAAGATAATGTATTTGCATACTGTCAGAATGTTTCGCAGCTGTGACAAGGAGGAGTGCACCTCCTCATGAAGAACCCATTCAAATTCCATTTGCTGAAAGTACAACAAAATTTTGAATGAATGATACTTGAAAACAGAATGGATCCAAATTAATTTCATCATTTAAAATTGTCTGCCACAGAAATGCAATAATGTCAAATGAAGAATCATAACCTTAACATTAATAATTTCAAGTCACAATTTGACCAAACAGTGGCTAATTCTGATTAATTTAATGGCAAATATAGCCCTTATCTCAAAAGGCAACAGTCAATAAGAATGTGCGATTAGATAAATATTAGATAAAGGCGAATTACTTACGAGATTGTGAGCCTCCTCCTTCTCGCAGTCAGCCATTTTTTCCAGTGTCTCCATCTATTTGCAGCTGCGCACCCACGCACTTGTCAATTGACATTCGTTGCAACTGCAGACAAAAATTGACAGAAATTAACTGAATGGTTTATCATTTGATTCCCAGTGACCTTTGCTAATTAATATCGTAAGTTCAAACCAATAGTATTCGACCCTTCGCTCTAGCGAAGAATATTGCTTAAAAATTTGTATATCCAATATGAGTCTAAATAACAATTAGATAATCCATCCTATGATAATGCCAAAATGTATCGAATAATAGAAAAGATTGGAACCAAGAAGACATTGATTAATCATGACTCCGTTGGAAATTTCAAAACGAATAATATTCAATGTTATGAAAACAACAAAGTTAAAACCCAATAAGCACATAGAAAAAGTTACGTACAATATGACAATTTCCTATTTTGAGGTAGAATTAATGCCTTTGCTCAGTTTCGAATCACTTACCTTGCGTTTTATCGAAAGAAAAAGGACAAATCAATAATAAAACACGACAAGACTATATAATTCAAATTAAAATGATCCTTCGGTTGATTTAATTACCTTACATAATTGCCAGTTATATACGTTTATTTGGAATTGTTTAGAGAAAAATTTCAACGGGTCATATGAATTACAACAGCTGTAAGGAAACGTGGGAACCTTCTGTGAAGACGCCCTAGTACACTGAGTATAATATCGATTCTTATAGTATATTTTCTCAGATAAGCTTGCCTGATCATCAATTAAGTGATACCGACTTTCTGGAAAATAACGCGGAGGCGATATACGGTGTAACAGAGAGATAAAGCTTATGAGAATGAGATTGGTGCCTATATCAACTTCATATCTAGCACTGCTCACACAAGAACGCCATTATTAATAAATTGAGATTCAAGTGATCATCAATCACCTATAGTTGTATTACCAGTGCACGGGTGCCAAAAGGTATACAGTGAAAGCGTTTGAAATATTAGACATCGCGAGTAAAGAAAATCTGCATGGCCCTAACACAAAACAAAATGTTGCAAATTCTCGAAAAATTTCAAGATAATTGTATCACATCACAATTTGATAGTTTGAACTGTGGTTTGCTCATTGCTTACTGTTATACAAGGCTACCATTACGAACCAATTATCATGAAAATATAATCCAAATCATAACTTCAAGCAAATGCCTTGATGCAAGCCTTTAGAATAAATATGAATAAGGATTAGTAGGTGTGTACAACTATCGTGTTTTGCCTTTGTGTTATTAAATAATTAATAAACCTTTGTAGCAAATTATATGATCAATGAGAACTTTAGACCCATGTCATGTTCACGGTAACCAATACTTGTGTCAATTAACAGTAACAACGTTATAATATTCTTACAGAGAGTCTATATGTATAACAAGCATGAGTCTAAGACTGTATTATGACAAGGAACAAAGTATTTCTACAAAAGGGCGAACAGTTCATGCCAAAATATAAAGAGATCAATCCATTTCAAAAGGTTCCAGCCCTTGGGCATAATGGATTCAAACTGATAGAAAGGGTATAAGTAACCTGCTGTTTTCTAAAGATATTCAATGTAAAATATAATCAACCCTATATTGTTTCTTTGTGGTGTGGCAATACTGCAATATCTTTATCTGGAATTCAAGGTAGATGACCATATCATCCGAAAGTCAAGCAAGGATTTATGAGTACCTTGAATGACAGCATAATAATACTAGATTGCATTGGTCAAGGTATTTCTTAGTAAATCTTTGTAGAACTATATGAAAATTATTGGAGATATCAAAATTATTAAGCAATACGGAAGGGACTTGATTTTGTATTCTTTTACAGTTATGACACCAATGCTCAAAGGGAAACGTACAAAAACTAAAAAAGTTAGAGAGTTTGAATTTATATGATTGAATGTCTCGATTAGCTGGAAAATATTAGGTTGAAGAACAATCCATTCCTCACAGGTGACAAGATTAGCATCGTTGACATTGTAGGTGCCTGCGAGGTTGAACAACCAAGTACATCTTATATTCTTGATCATATTACAATATGATGCTATATGTTCAGTATTGTTTTTGCAATTTTAGGAATGGCATGTTTTAATCCTCGCGAAGGTAGAACACAGTTCACTGCATGGCTTGAAAGAGTAGCTCAAGAGACAAGTCCTCATTATGATGAAGCAGATAAATACTTTCATCAGATTGCAAACAAGTAGTTAGAAATACCACCACACAGCTTTAGCACGCTTTAATTGAATAGTAATTATGAGATGATGTTGTTTAGCTATCATTTTTCGTTAATTGTTTTTAAGTTATCGTTATACAGTCTGTTATGCGTGCAATTAAAGCGGAGCCATTATTTGCGTATTTTGCCTTTTCTTTACAATCAACTATTGTCATCCTATGTAATCTCTTACTGTAAATGGTTTAAAGCAAACTGTAAATTACACTATTGTTCATGTACCAATTTTTCAAATTTTAGGATTTGTCGTTTTAATGGTAGCCATGACAAGTAATACAATTGATTTACCTAGATTCGCAAAGAAATAGAGATTAAAATCGAGAGTTGTACAAGTAGCCGATGTTTTAAATTGTTTTCATACTATTTGCTTTTCACTATCTCAAACAGATGTCAAGAAAATGATATATGATAATGTAAATGCGCATGTACACTGCAGGACATTAATGCCGTCCTTGGGTGGAGCTAGTAGGAAGCGGGAGTAGGCGACCGGCAGTGGCGACTGGTGGCGAGCAAGCCAGACCGCCGCGTAGAGAGGGTAGCCTATTCCCCTCGCTCGGGACGGCATATCTGTCCAGAGTCCAGGTGTCCCGTATAAGAGTGTCTCAGACAATTTCAACAGAGTCCGCATAAGTCCCTCTCACTCGCAGTTAGTCGAGTCCCA
>JASCRG010000677.1:235367-255993 GCA_030264185.1 Cephus rjabovi
AGTCGCCACTGCCGGTCGCCTACTCCCGCTTCCTACTAGCTCCACCCAAGGACGGCATTAATGTCCTGCAGTGTACACTACAATATATTTAATACAGTTTAATACACATCACATTGATGATTATAACATTAATATCACTCGCATTGCCTTATACCTTATATTATTCCATCACTAACATAAAAGTCATAGATAGATTCTTGAAGCCATAAACACAAGCGTCTTGTGAATCGCGGGATCATTTTTTATCGCGCGAATTTCATTCCGATGAACAAATATACATAGATAGTATAATTTTATATGGAAAATAATTTTTTTGTACTTCAACCTCACACTTTACATGAAAATTTTGTACGTTTATTCGTCAGAGTAGATGTATACAATACGAAAGTGCATGTACATCGTGCGCGCAAATGTGGTACACACGCACATGCACACACATGTAGGTACCAGTGCTGCTATGTAGCATTTATTTTTTTTTCCACTGACATTAAGTTTTGTATACGGCTATTTGGAAAAATACAGAGTATGGTCTAATCTAACCTGACAATAAAATGATATAATTGTGATTTCTTATACTACGTACTTATTTCACTGGTCCCGCATACTTTCAATATAACAGAGAGACATCGAAATTGACACTCTATACGCCTAGAAGAAAATAGGTGAGCAGTAGCCAAAACATTTGTAAGGACAATATGCGTCAAACGGAAATAGACTGGACAAAAATAATTCATAAAGACCGCAAAAAATGTCGGTCTTCCAACTTCAGTTTTATATAAAACTATAATTTGTGCGATATCATTTTCTTAATACCGAGCGATAGTACACTGTGCAGCAAATACCTCCGAAAAATTAATTAACAGTAATACTTAAAATGAGAAATATAAAAATAGAGAATAAAAAATCCTAACTAAACAGAGGAGTCACGTTTAAGATAAAGATTTCGTTACACAGTTGCAGTTTCGAAGGAAAAACTTGTTTTCTCCAACTGTCTCAATAATATCTCAGCTTTTCTGATGAATACTTTTTTTTTGGTTTAATTTTCACCTTTGGAATGAAAAATTGAGCAAAGCATCACAATAGTTTGAATAGTTGGTAATCAGTCGATAGATCCAAAACCTAAACAAGTAAGATCAAAGGATGTATGATTGTTTAACGCAATTATAAATATGGTGCTGACGAACGTCAGACTATTAAGTATCTGGAAATAACACTTAACATTAATCACACAGAAGACCCTGTTTCATCTAAATTTTATAGCATACGATCCCGTATTACTTAACACTTCGAGTCCACTCAGGGTTATTTTGAACCCAAAATTGCATTGGCTCTTTATAGCTCGCTAGAAAGATGTCCACTCGAAAGGTTAAGAAATACCTATTGTCACATTGATCGAGAGGATCGATCTCACTTCGACGCATCGATAATATATAATTGTAATGCTTATGTAATTATCTCTTACCATTAGTTAGAACTAACAGCAAAGTATCATTTATGTACCACACACTGCAACACTTATTTATATGATAGGAAGTATCGCAGTATGTTCTGCACATAAGGTGGACATCGCTACAATTTCACATATACTCGATATACACACTTACATGTATCACATTCATCGCCGGTACAATAAGTTTTAAACTTACAGATTAACTTTCACTCACAAAGGTATTCAGGCCAACTTTTTTAGTTTCGGCATTTTCTTCGGACACTTTTGACCGTGGAAAAGCCAATGTTGTTCTTGACAGCTCTCGTTACAATAGAATGTCAATTCGCATCCCAAACACTTGAACATAGATCCTGTCGAGCCACAGTTTGCGCATTTCAATGCACTCAGGATGCTCGGATTGTGCGTTACTTTAACAAGATGCGGTGTTCCGCAGTCTCTCTCCATGCTCATTACTTCCTTCGTCAGGTTCATAAGAAGAGATTTCGAGGACATCGAAGTGTCTATCGCAACCGATTGTTCCTTTGACGATGGAAAATTCGGATCAGAAGTATTGCCTGTTTGGGGAATTTGACTATTTCGGTTTTCTAGTAAAACCGCCTCGTAGTTTCGTTTCATCTGTGAGGCCGCCATGCAATTGTTAAGCTGGTCTATTTCATTGTTGGAAAATCGAGACAGGCTACTCTGGCCTGCCAACCAATAAGAATTTTCATTAGGTTGTTGCATTGCTGGAGCGTTGGGAATTCGGAACTGCTCGTTCTGGGTGCTGGCATGTAGGACAGTTCGGTTTGGTCCAATACTTTGACCAATAGTAGTTGGCTGCATGTATTCTGAATTGATGTTCTGATTCGGAAAAGCTGCCGCTAGGATTTGGTGCTTCATCATCTCTGTCGTGAATTGTTCGGTTCCTTGAAGGTTTGTGAGTCTCTCTGTATTTTGTCCTAAACGACTATTCAGCGAGTCGACCATAACCTGATGTGGATTCATAGATCCTGGGTGTAGATGAGGATACGTAAATGTTCGGTAACCATAGAGTGGATGATAGCCGAACGTAGTTTCGTAAGGGTAGCCCTGTGTCAGAGAAATGAGGGAGTGGATCTATACTGTGCTCAAGAGAAAGACATACCTTCGAATCAGATACGTTGCTTTAAATTGAATGGATTGAAACTTACGATAAAGTTATTTTGATAGAGCTGCGCCGCTCCAGTTGGGCGAAATCCTTGTTGAAGTGCAATCGAATTTTCTTCCCACCTATTGTTTTTCCAACGTCCATTGATGTTGTTCAATTTGATGCTCATGGGCATGTCCACGGCAGTAGCAGTCATCTTATACATATCCGATCCAGGAACCTAACGAACGATGCATTCATGTTTTTATGAATATTTCTATTACCCAATACGTAATAGAAAGACTCAGGATAACATCGAAGGCGGTTCTTTAAGATATAAGGTAGGGATGGCGGTGGGGGCAGAGAAAGAGAAAAGAAAGAACTGAAAAGGAATCGCAACGTTATACTCACTCAAAGTGAACTTGCTATGTTCCTAACTACGCTTTCGCCCTAATGGAACAATATTAACAGGATTCAACTGAAATCCAATTAGATTTGCAACCCTTTGCTCTCCCACGTTACAGGGTTACAGTTAATTCTCCCTTAATGCAAAAGTCTGTATAAGATAATCAAAGCGGATTTGACTAGTGACTATTACGCGAGACCAGACGGAGTGTTAATGTTAAGGACGCGGATATCGCTTTAGTTTGCTTACTCAGCGTCCCTCGATAAGAGAGCTTCTTCTTTCTCCATTTTATCCATTGTAGCACTTGTGGACAGTCTAGCGAAATCATATACCATAAAGGTGCAGGCGAAAATCTACGGTCTTACATACAGGTCTTGCAACTCGCCCAATTTTCAGCGGTTTCAGTCGTCTTAAAGAAGCAGGGTGCATTTTAACTTTTAGTCACAGGCGTCGCTGTGATCGAATGACCCCCTTATTTATCTCACTCTATAGTCAGCTGTGGGAGAGAGTTATTCAGTAGAAACGTACCACCTGAAGTTAGGGCGCCCATTTGAGTCCTATGGTAAAACCATATTCAGGTGGTGCGCTTGGGCTGAAAAACCTGGATACTCGAAAGACAGATTAGTCTAACGATAAGTTACGAATGGATGGGACACGCGCGAATAGCTCGACAGTTCAGCGATGGCACTATCGCCGCTGATAAAAACTGTCAGTTTCAAAGGGTTCCCAACGATCAGTGCCGCAGGTCCAACTGTATAAGTATGGCAGTTCGTGGAAAACTGATCTGATAGGTGAATCGGAGCCCAGAAGGATCTACTTACCCGAAAATTTGAGGGGTCCTCCAAGGTTGTCATGGCGGGTGCGGTGACATCCGACGATAACTTCGTGGGGATGCTGGACGACGCTTTGACTGCTGATTTCGTCGGAATTTGTTGTTGCGACATTTGAGCTACCCAGTTTCCAAGAGTTGGAAAATTTTCGCTTATTATTTGACGGTTAGTACGCTGACTGGAGTCTTTTTGAGATGCATCGCTTTTTGACCTCTTCGTCGATCTAAGATTTCATTTTTTTTTCATATTACCTTTTGAAATGTGCATTGCCGTGAACGAAATCTTAAACAAAAATTTGTAAAAAAAAAGAGTGTGCTGCTTACCGAAGTTTACCGGTGTCCATTTTCGTGTTCAATTGCTGAGCTCGATAGGACTGACCAGTAGGCTTACCGGGAACTGACGCTCTGCTACGATGAGATGCTGAACGAATCTTAAAAAGTATAATAAAAAAATAAATAGTTAAGTCAGCGAAAATGAGCCTTCGGGATTGCTCACCTGTTGAGGCACAGCTGTGCTCGTTGCGACGGAACAATCCTGAGGGCCAAAATTCTGATAAAATGTTCCGTTTCCATTGAAGTTGGATTTCGCAGGAAGGATTGTAGTAACATTGTTATTAATCGGCATATTTCCTGCGTTGGCAGGTCTTCCGTATTCGATGGGCTGTGCGATGAGGTCGAAGGTCGCGCTCGTCCTAGCAAACGAGCCGGACGGAACAGAGTTTGCCTGAGCAGAGTTCGCTTCGACGAGTCCGTTTGCTTTGCGGTAAACGTTTGCGCCTCCAGGATTTTCAATCTGGATGCAGCTGCCGGGTAGGTTACACGATGTCTGCAAACTCGTTACGTTGCCCGGGTAGCGCAAAGCTCCGCTTTGTTCTCCATGCATGTTTCCAATACTCTTTCCCGTCAATGGCCGAGTCTCGCCGAGCACCGCTGACCTTTGGCTGGAAAAGTGGCTCTCGCTCGCAGCCTGCTGTGGATTCTCCGCGTAGTTCGGGATGCTCTCCACGAGCGTCATCAGAGTGTTCAAAGCGCGTAATCGTTCCGTGTCCGACATCGGACCGTCGTTTCTCGTGTTAGCTAAACAAGAAGGGACCACTGTGTCTCTTCTCAAGGGCTCTGAAATTCTATTCGCGTCTAACGAAGGACACGCTAAAGTGCTGGGCGATTGTCTAGTAGTAGATTTGCTCGCTGAATCGTAGGTTTCAGACACTAAAGACAGTCCAGCTCTTGGCAGGACCGGAGGACTGTTGCGCAAATGGGAGGAAGATCCGCGAGAATAATTCAAGGGTAAGGTGGGGGAGAGTTTTGGTGGCTCGGGAGAGGGTGGATTTTTCTGCGGAATGCGCTGAACCTTATTTTCCTCCTTGTTCTTTGTGTCCATCTCACCGGAGAGCTTGTTCAGTTGCTTGGTCAAATTCTCGGCTTGTTTTTCAGTACAGTTGATCATCTGTTGAACTCTGCCCCGCTGGAAACCGTCAGGTGGTACTGATTCCAATTGCTTTTTCAATAGCCCCGTTTGCATCTTCAGCTCCTGCAACATGATTCGAAGTTTAGTTCGACGATACTGCAATTGCTCTTCGACGCTTCTCTGTACGATTGACGCCGAGTTAGTTGAGGAATTTTTAAAATCGTAAAGCTGCTCGTGCTCCCGTTCCTCGTCCTGTTCCATGCAACAGCTTTCATCCGAAGACATTGTCTCGCGATGCTCAGTAGCTTCTTCTCGTACGTACGTTCTTTTCGTACCGATAAGTTTCTGATATTTAGCAGCAGCTTCCATTGCCTGAATTTTAAACTGTTGCTCGAGCGATTCCTGCATTTTATTCTCCTCGAATCGTCTGCACTTATCTTTGATTATTCTTTCAGGATTTTCATCTCCAGGCTCCTGCTTCCCCTGCTCGTGTAATCTCTCTAACTCGTTCACGACCTCCTGCGTCCTCGGGGATAGCGATAAGGTTGACCTGCTCTCCAGGGAGCTGCTATCCAAGAGCAGATCTTCCGTGTAAACTGGAGAACCAGCCACGTTGCTCTCTTTCGAGTCTCCTTCGGGAAGAGATTCGTTCCTCGAAGCTCTAATATTGTCGTTTACACTAAAATCATCGGATACGATTTCTCGATCATTTGTCTTACGAGTCGCTTTTTGAACTTTTACTTTTTTTTTATGTTCTTCGAATTCGAATTCGAGTAGCGGCATGGAAGGTAAGTTGCATGCGTTCTCCTCGTTACTTTTTGTTATCGGCATTTTCGAGTCCAAGGGTTTCTGCTTTACCGTTGCTTTTGCAGAGATCTTGTGCCTCTTAGCAACAGAGATTGGTACGGGAGCCGGACACTTCGGGATGACTTGCGCTACGTCATAATGTTTCTGCTGTTTTTGCATTGAAATCATTTCTCTGTTATTATTTCTTTCTTGGGTAATCGCGCTCAATATTTCATCTTCAATTGAATTCTCAACTGTCGCATTGGTTTGGACTCGCGACAATAAACTTTCATCAGCACGGAAGTCCAAGTTCAATTTCCCACAGTCGCCGGATTTATCTTCTACGTTGGTGCTATTCTGCGAAACCACCGTGAGGTCAACTTGACTGACGTTTCCTTCAAGAATGTGAAGCGTCGCGGATGAAAAATCAATCTCCAATCCGGGGAATGTAATATCCGTGAACGACGATATCGGAGCAGGTGTCCTACCTGACACTATTCTATAGTTTGTCATTTCCTCTGCTTTTTTTTCCTTCGCCAAACGATCCGCTTTCTCTGAATTTCCCTGCAAGACCTTCCTAAGTTTTAACGGAGGTATCTTTTCTTTATTCGAATAATTCACAATCAAGGAATCATTGACATCGTTCGAATTCGGATTATCACTTCTATTCTCCTTGATTACATTTTCACCTGTGTTCTGATGCTCCAGAGATTCCTTCTCTTTCTTCCTATTGATTTTCAAAAGTTCACCTTCAAGGTTGCCAACCTTCCTCTTCACCTGACCGTGCAATCCGTCCGAAAAGTAGTCTGTTATAATGACGTCGCTGTCGCTCTCGTTTTGAAACTCAAATAAATGTTGCTTCTCGGCACTCTGATCCCTCGACGAGCAAATGACATTTGGTTCGCCCTCCGATCCGTTGACACGATCGCTGGACTTTGGCGGAATCATGTGCGCCAGCTTCAGAATAGGAGAATCCTTGGGAAGCTTGACCATCGCGTTCCTCGTGGGTATTGGCATCGGTGGTACCGGTCTTAAAGGCAGCGAGCGATTCGGTTGCACCGGGATGCACGTCGCCCTGTCTCGTAGCGCCGTCGCGAGGCTGCTGTTCAGTCGACCAGAGTCTATCATCTTGAGAGACTCATAGGGAAATAATCCTGTAACAGAAAAAGTACAACTACATCGGGGATAGGGAGACGCACAAGACTAATGTTCCAAGTCGAACAAATTATTAATAAATCGGCTCAAAGGTCGAAGGATCTGAAATGTTTCTCTTGGAAACCTGCTTACATGAAACCTCCTTCTCTCTTGGAGAAGTACTGGGCAGACCTTCCTGCGAACTTGGGACAATGTCTTCTTCATTCTTGCCAACTTGAAATTTGCGATTTGATGGACCACGAATGTCCTCGTGACTGATCTCGTCTTCGTCCGATCCTACCGTACGAACAATCGACTTCGGAGATTCCACGAGGGTCGCTAGCACTTTCCAGTCTTCAGTTTTAACACTGCGTTTCGTAGACGCGACTACGTTCTTCGGATGAATCTTATTCTTAGGAATTCTTTTACAAGATTCCGTCAGTTCCAATTCTTCGAAAACCCTGTCAAATCCTGACATGCAACTTGACGATTCTTTGTTTGCCATGAAATGCTTAATGTCGATGCTAATGGGCAAACCTGATCGATTTGCAAAGTGAGGGGCCCGCGCGACGCTAAAAGAGGGAAGATTTTGTTCAACAGGTGCGAGGAGCTGCTCGGATGTTTTGCCTGGAAGAGAGCAGGTAATATCTGAACAAACATCCGCCGCAACGATTTCTTCTACAGACTTTTTATGAACTTTGCTCAAATCGAAGGAAGTCCTCACTTTGGTGCAGTCACGAGCATCCTCGACTTCCAATGTATCGTCGTCGCACTCGGCGTCCTTTTTATCGTACGATCTAAAAGGCACCGCCTCATCCTGAACAGGATTATCGGATGTTGCACTAATCAAAGCGGCAGAGTCGATATGGAAAATTTCTTTTCCGAAAGTGCTGTTTGCACATTTGGATCCTCCAATGGCGACAGTCGTCTTTCTCTTCTTCTCCTCATCTCTTTTATGCTTTCTCACTCCTTCGTATCGAACCACATCTCTCTGTATACTGCTTTCATTTACTTCATCTTCCGCTGCCATCGTTTCTTTAAGGAATCTTCCTTCAGACTCGATTCTTTCAATATCTTTGACATCCCTGCGTCTCGAGATAGTCTCCTCAGAGGCAGCCCCTTTCATCAAAGCGCCGGTTTTAGCTTTGCAGACAAAAAACTCTCTTGCAGTTATGGAATTGCTAGATTCGCTCTTGGGCGGTTTATCTCGCGTTATGATAACGGCAGGAGAAAGGATCTTTGTGAAAACACGTGACATCGCCTGTTGTTCTGTGTATTTTAAGACGGACTTTCTATCGTTTCGGCTCTGCGTGTCTTTTTCCTCGCATGCCTTGTGTGAAGTTTCTTTGGAAGCTACTGTTCCAGAATACTCAGCAATCGATTCCTGCCACTTTCGCAAAAGATAGTACGGAGGTGTCCAGGTTGGGTCGTGCGATTTCTTCGTATTTCCTTTATCTTTTCCTCTTGAGTTCTTCTGTCTGCTTCGTATCTTAACACTTTGGGCGACACGCAAATTTCGATCGTTCGTACCCAAACGATCGTTCATCTTCGGTAGGTATAGGCTTCTTCCGTTTATCGGTATCTACAAATTTTAACCGTAACCTGGCGATTGACAAGAAAATGTAAGGTTTTTAGAAGCGGTATCAAGATAAACGCAATGAAGAGGACTCTTGATTCACGGGACAAATAAACAAAAAGTACGGGCACGTTGGCGTTCAAAGAATTCTCGAAAGCTTATCCTTTCTTCGGAATCGTGAATGTCAATATTGGCACTCGGCTTTTGTTCGTGAACTATATTTTTATGAAAGAGGGGCTATTGTCTCTTTTCACGGACGATATGATCCCTGGAAAACTTTGAACCAGTCATTCGCGGAAAACCATTTCTAGAATTATCAAGTTATTACGATCCGAGAGAGCTAGACGAACGGGATATACGGTTACTTCACCCGTCGTTACGCAATACGTATAAAACTTGCCCTTCTTCCCAGACAATCCTCAATCTCACAACGAAATGATAATTTTATTCGCGACTGAAAGATTCTTGCACTGTCAGAGATAGAACGAGACGTCTGTTGCTACATCAGCGATATTTTCCCACAGACAGATTAATTAATAGGCCGACTATTCGCCAAACATTGAAATCAAAAGCTATAATAGAAGAGGCGAACAATACCGGTGAAGAGTGGGAAGGACATTTGAATTCCGCGAATAACGAAGAGCGCGAAAACGGCCGTTCGAAATACTTTGACGGTTATGCACGTGCACGCGGAAGCACGAGACGCGTCTCAAATAATCGGTCGACTCATGGAAATGGTGAAAACTACCTCCGCAGGCACCACCGACAGATTGGCTGACGTCGAGTGAAACCGTCTAGCTGCCGTAGCTTTCAAGGAGAATTTGTGGTCCGTTATTCTTTTTTAAAGGACTCGCGCATACGAGGCACCGAAGGTGTGTGGTGTTGCTATGGCTGGCCGAGCAAAGGGTGCACATAGGCGGTGAGGGTGGACTTGGGGGACAGGAAAGGTTTTTACGGTAACGCGACGAACAGTATCGACTGGAGAGATATGGATCGTGGCCAATTGTCTGACGTGGCCGTGCGGTACAGGCTATAAGAAGCTTCGTGTATGTACAAAGTGCAGCTGTTCGCGACGCTCCTCGGGCTGCTCGAAACGATGCCTAGTTCCATTAGTTGCAGCAATTTGCTGCATTTATTTATAACGTTTCCTCGAAAGTGGTATACAAATTTAAAAAATGCTACTTTACGTTATATTCTCTCATTCTCCTGTCCTTCCCGCCTTAACTATTCTACCGGCTAGAGATCATGCGTTTTCCTTATAACGACTAGAAGCTTCATACGTTTTTCAAGTGAAACGCTCGAGTCGAAACGACGTAATTTCACAGAATAGTATATTTGTTAAATCGAGAGTCAAAATTCGAGACTTTATTCGAAGGCTCTGAAAGTGATGTAAATTTTATGCGAATGAAGGATGCCTATAAATGCCTAGCGGCGGCAGCCTGGAACTGACATGCGTTCACCTGAGCGGATTTTAAGCGTCCAGGCAGATAGATTTGAACAGCATCCGAGCGGGAGAGCACGTAGCTTTGGGAAAAGTTTGCGCCACTCCTCCCTGCAATTCGATATTTACAGTCGCAAATGAAGCACCCGGTTACTCGGTATTACTGCCAAGTTTATCTCTCGGTAGGCTACACATTGAGATAGAATAGAGTCTCGTTCTCGGCAGATCTAATTGCTGTTTCCTGGAAACACGTAATTAGCTTTCGTTTCTAACTTCTCTAATGACATGTCGTTCTTGGTATTAGAGGAGAGCAAAGTGCGAAATGATGAAACAGGGCGAAATGGTGGGCGCTTCGACTGGTCGAAAATCGCGTCTCTAAACGGATCCTCCGATCACCTTGGACGGATAGACATATAAGACTGTGGTACCTCTCTTCCCTTGAAATAAGCTAACATCGTTCCTTGCCATAGCAACAGTCCCATTCGATAATTTCCATTTTCCCGGGAAAACTCCCTGGGAATCTATATACATAACGAGGAAGCATGTAACCAACAGCACCTACAGTGGCTGCCAGTCATCGAGCCTGATTTCATTAGCGAGAAACAACCCGACGATCGATATACCGTATAGCATGTGTACTCCTCCGTTATGACTTTACGTTCGAGCTTCTACGTAGAATAACGTATGTAGAACAAGTCGTTGCTACCTTCCGAGACGTCTCCTTCGTCTTTCTCCTTGGACCTTCTTCGTCGGCTTCGGTAGATTTCACGAAACATTAGCTCTCAGATCTTTGTGACTCGAGGAACATTTAATCCGCAGGAGAATCTCTATATCACTGGACACCTCGCGCGTTTACAAGGATAAGGCTTTTTTTTCGAAAATGGAGCAACGTCTTTTTTCAAAGTGGTGGAGAGCCTCGCGCAAAGGGTCCACGGAAAGAGGAACTAACGGCAGCAAAACGGTGCAGCAGGACACGTAACTGATTGTGAGATAACATTAAGCGGTGGAAAAGGAGAAGCAGAATGCGCGCACATCGAGCCACGAGCAGAGCTCAAAATTCCCGGGATTGCAAGCTCTCACTGACGTGCATCCCCCTTACAAGGGAGGAATCGGGAAATGCAGGCCTTGTAATTGGCTAACCGGATGCTCTATTCGGCGGCGCACGCGGAATAAACTTTATCGCAACTCAATGGTAGAGGGGATGCAAACTGTTGGGTTACGCGACGTCGATCATCCATCCCCTCTCGTCTCTACTTTACCCTATCATCCGTCCATCCGTCAATTTCTTTTCTCTTGTCTCTTATCGCCTACTGACTTCCACCTTTTTCGGCAAAACGACACGCACCTTCCTTCCTCTCTTTCTCGCGCTACGCCGTGTCAGACACATCTGTTCCTGACGTGTGAAGCCCATGCACAGCGCGTGCGATAACAATGCGAAATGCGAATTGCGAAATGCGTCTTCTAGACTAATCGGCAACTAATCATCTACCAACGAGAAAACCTATTAGTGTCGACGGTTTGTCCAATGAAGCGAGCCAATTTGCAATTAACGAAGGTATAAGCGGCGAACGTAAACGATCGCGAATTAACAGCGACGAAGCGGAAGTCCTTTCCTCGTGGTGACGCACCAAGTGAATGTCGACTGATTGGAATCTTCGTTCGGTCCCGAAAACGGCTCCTCCGATCGACGTCACTGCGGTCACTCGGATCGCGAGCGTCGCGGTGCTGATCGAACTGTTACTTTCACGTAGAGTTCGAGGAACGAGATATCCTCCCTCCTCTCGGAATGGTGGCTCCATTATTTACCATCCCCACTTGTCGATTTTTCTCTCTTTATCGTTTTACGTTATATCGAGACGCAGTCACGTGAATAAGTGAGGAATGGCGGGCCATTAGGGGCGTCGCGCATTACTCCTCCTTCCACCCTTCTCCTTTTCTACCATGCTCCCTCGCTCCCTCCCTGACCAGCGCAATTCTACCTACAACCAACCCCAACCTTCTTATTACTCAAACTTGAACCTTGAGGCACATCACAGGAAGCGCGAGTCTTCTTTCTAGAAAGTTGCTTCAAACATGAAGATCGTCAGTACCGTTGAATCTTGCTGGGTTTCAACGCGAGGAGATTCGTTATTGAAGATTGGCAGGAGTTCGTAAGTGCCCATTACAATTATTTTACTGTCGTGAAAATACTCGAGCTTTATTGTTAAATAGCCGATAATTGACCCGATATTGAGAACAAATCTCTATCAGTAGTATGCTTACAGAATTGCAAGATCAAACCTACCAATTACCAAACAACGACTAAAGTCACGTGAATTTCGACTTCCTTTGCACCCTTTTGATCTTCGTATTGGATGATTGAATCGTTTGATGTCTTGCGCACTTGCATGCTTTTACTTGCGTATGTTTCGTAAATATTAATGGACCCTCTATCTATTGTGACACACGGAGGATCGACTGATTTTACTATTGAACTCCCAGGCTTGTTATCAAGCAAATTCTCTGCTGTATGAAAAACGAGAAAATGTGCGATAGGGACATTAATCGACATGAGGGAATTATTGTAGTTTTGGTGTTGACTCAATGTTAGTTTAATAACAATTTAAATAGAACCTAACCATTCTTTTGACTAAACTGTTGGAAAATGTGATGCCGTTTGTACGCCAACATAAACGGAATTTACATTTGTGATCTGACTCAGAATTCATGTCCAAATATACGTATTATGTTATGATATGCTTTTTATTTGCCAGTATACAGCAATTTATTTAACACAAAAATATTATTATAATATACACTGTCTGTTGTACACGATACTGTTTTATGCATTCAAGTCAGTCAGTTCGCCTCAACTTTGCCTATATTTATCTTTCGCTGAAATATAGAAATACATATATTTTATGTTGCCGATGACGACAAGGGCGGCAACTTGTCTCTGAAATGTATGTAGCTCAATCAATATATCGCATCAAAATAAATAAAATACGGTATTTCAATATAGTAAATACAATGGAAGCAGCTAATAACTATATTTGCATTTAGAAAAGGGCTACTTTTTTGGTGAACTAACGAAGCTCAACTCTCTCTCTCTCTCTCTTTAAGCAAATGCTTCTTTATTCTTCATTTCTCACTAAGCTGACGAGGGATAACTTTGCCTTATCTATTTCTGTACTGCATATGTAGTACGTAAAGAATCCGTTTGTGGCTATTGAATTATGAGAACCTTAATGTCATTCGAGTCAATGCGAAGTAGAAAAAGATACGAAATTTCATTCTTTTAACTACGTGAAGGTCGAGCAATAAATTCGACTGTGTTAATTGAGACTGACTTTATCCCAACAACAAAGGAAAAAAGAATACTCAGAATTATGCTGAAGATGACTCACCTATCGCACACATTCCACGCAGCCTCTCCTACATCCAATCTTTTTATCCTCGCACTCAACAGTTAATACTCGATAAATCCACCGGAACAAATTTCTTTTTTAGGAATATACGCTGTCGTTGCTAACTTATTTACTCTCTTATCGTTGTCTTCGTTTAAATCCATCACTTGCAATTCAAGCAATACGACGCGAATCGTGTCACGTTAGAAAAAAGAACGACATATCCAGTGCACACTCTCAAAAGAAGAAGATGATGCTTGATGAGAAGATTGATTGATTGATGATTTATCCTTGATGCACGAGACGTGACGCGTTCGACTAGCAGTAAGACTGGACGCGACACGTTTTGCTTTGGCGATATGTTTGCTCACAGCGCACCCTTACTGCACACTCTTAGCACCAATCCCTTTTGCGTCGGTCTTACTCTTTTTCATTTTTACTTCACTGAGAAGACAAGGCGTTTTATGCACAAGCAAATCCAATGTAGAAGCGTCCTACACTTTCTTTTCGAAGATGCTTCACAAAAACATAAGAAAACCTAGTATACTAAGAAAGGTTACTGCAGAGTACACAGACGCATTGAAAAGCATTGTTATTTGTTGAAAAAGTATAAAATTCGAGCACGCGGAAGAAAACCGATGCGAGAAGCGCAACGCTTGACACGCGAGTGTTGGCGCCTTCGCGAACAGCGCGCCACGTGGTGGTCAAAGGTCGAGATAGATAAAGCAAGAACGTGCTTGCACGACTTCGTTCTTAATATCAATATTTTAGAGAAAATGTATCAACTGAACGTAAATGCCGGCTCTAACGTTGAGATTGGCGTAGGCACGTAATCCGCGTATCGCACAGCAACGTAAAACGCATAAACGGGCAATGCTGCTCAACTGACTGCTGCGGTATAGATATGATAACGAATTCATAATTTATGATGATGCGCGATTACGCAAGCCAATCTCTGCGTTGCACTTATCGAGTTGCATTGTCGAATCTGTGGTCATATTTACCTTGGTGTGCAAGTCTTATAATTTTGACAGATTTTTTATTCGTAGACACGATAGTTTTAGCCCCGCTGCCTAGAGAAGAACCGCTGCCTAGCGGTTGGAAAAGAACAAAGAAACTTCAGAGAATGTTTGACTAAACAGCACATAATTTAGACTCACACGAACCTTAGATAGCGTCAGCCGACTGGCTGCTGCAGTATACAGCCCTTCGATTTATCATCGCTGCGTCACCGTTCGAGAACAGTAACACTATTATTCGAAACGTTAGATATTATTTTAAGGCTGTGTAAACAATTGGCGGCTCGACGACCAGAGCATCCAATTACGTGCGAATTGTTCAGTCCTTTATTTTCGTTAGCTTTCTCATATGATCATTTTACTATAAAAAAGGTATCTTTCTGTGGAATTCAGTTGAAACAGAATAGAACATTTCACAGTGTACACTTGTAAAGTACCGTAAAACTATACGAAATGCATGGACCAGGGTCCTACTTTCGAGTAATAAATTCTTCAAACCCTAACATAGCACAGCAGAAAGGAAGTGTGTTTTCAAAGAAAAAAGACTCTAATCCTATACCTACTCTAGGTAGGACCCTGGTGACGTAGTGCAATATACCGTTACGATTACAAAACATAAAAAACGCTGGTCCAAAACCATCTTTCTCAGGACAGTGACAAAAACGTAGGTCAAAATGTCAGGCTTAATTATTTAACGCGTCCCGGACTTTTGGCCTCAGCATACAGATTCGTACGTTTTGAATCGCATTGATGTTGCACGAATTTTGTGTTATCCGTCACGCAACCATTTATCATAATTGTCATCCTACTTCTCAAAGCTTCCTATGTATACTTTTGAAGTGCGGTTCGCTTCACCTATGTTTCTTTTATCATAGCTATAATACCCCCTTGTAATATGTGAAGCAGCAACGGACGAATGCCGTGAGGCCACGTACCACTTGGACTGGCTCTCTACGGGAACCCTCCAACCCTCTGTGTCTTTCATAAATGCTCCAACTAAACGTCTTCTATACCCTGACTGTATATTCTACACAGTATACATGCTGTACATATTATATGGTACGTCGAGTATATTCTTTGTGGCATGCGCACTTCTTAACATACATACGTATTCGCATTGCACGCATTACATGTAATGTATCACGTATTACAATTATTAATATTAATTACAAGTCATGTATCACGTGTAATATGCGGTTTTCTCGTTTCTCAAGTTTTTATTCGCCTTTATATAACTATCTTCACTCTCATCTCGGTATATCTCGAATAATTTCAGAGTTATTAGCAGAGATGATACTCATCTCTGTTACTAGTACCACCATTTAAGATATACAGTAATAGAAGAGTGAGTATCGATCCGTAACGTTTCGTTACTCAATTCGTATCGAACAAACAAAACGAATATACATGCTGTTGCATTACAAAGGCTAAATAGCCGTCAGGTATCGAGGGCGACGCGTGCTCGACTAAAAAGACTAAAGTTTTTGCAGTTGGTCGAACTCTGTGAATGCAGCAGGCACGGCACATAAACGAAGAAATGTTTAATTGAGATCTCGAAGAAAAAAATGTCAAAAACCGTAGAACCTGTTGTTATCGTGCGAGAGGAGATTCGGATTCCTCCTGGCTCGAAATACTCTCCTGGTGTTTACACGATTCACGGACCGCAAAAGTGCAACCATACGCTACGAAAGCGGCCTATCCACCTCAAGAAATGTACAGCTTACGATGATAAAGAGGTAAGGCGTGTATTCTATAGACGTCAGTGAAAATTGTGTGTTTTTTTTAGTATAAATTATTCTCTGTGCACTTGTATAATTATAGGTAGTGAAGGTTCAGGAACGCAACGGTGTGCGAAAATATGTCGTTCCATCGCAAGAACCTTCCGTCTATCCGAAAATCATGAGTAAGAAGGAGTTCGAGTATTTTGAGAAACAGGGCTACAACGTACCGAAGGAGGAACTGGACAAAGCGATAGCGGCGGCTGAGAAAGAGAAGGAACGCTTGACGAAGGAAAGCATGGCGCGTAAAGAGGCAATGCGAAAGATGGATATGAAAAGGGGACCCAAAGGAGCAAAGTTAGACGAGATTGAGGCAGAAGCGCGCAAGAGGACTATACATTTACTGGAGAGAGCTTATAATTTGAAGATCGAGCAGGAGGAGGAAATCCAGAAGTGCAACAGGTTAATCCTGGAGACGAAGTGTCGTGCCATCAGAGACGCTCAGGTAATTCTCAATGTTTCCTCGCGATACTCATCTCAGTTTCTTTTCCCTCTTGCTCGCGGCGCACTGGTCAACTCTCTCTCCCTTTCTACTTTCTTCCCACTAGATCGCGGAGAAGAAGCTCATCGAGAAGGAACTCGCCGACGAGGAGAAGCGACTGAACGAGATGATGGAGAATGAGAGGAGATGGGCAATCAAGTTGGAAGAAGAGAAAGAAAAGGAGGAAGCTGCGAAGCGAAGTCAATTTGCAAAAGTCTTGAAGGAACAGATTGAGGAGAACGAAGGTCAGAGGATCTTGGATTTCGAGAGGAAACAGGAGGAAAGTCGACTGATTAACCTGAAGAATATAGCTTGGCAACAAGAGGAGATGATGAAACTGCAGAATAAGGAGGCGGAGAACAGTCGGATCAGGCAGGAGCTGGCTGAAGGGAACGAGCAACTGAAGCACTTCAAGGACATGGAACGAGAAGAGAGCAGGATAATCGAATTGAGGTAGATGTCACGTCTGGAATCCATGCGTTTCTTACAATCAGTGGAAACGCTGATTATCTTTTAGCTCTATATTTAGTAATTCTGACAGAGATTTATGGACTTTTAGGATACAAGAGTTTCAGAGAGAGAAACAGGAGAGGGAAAGAAAGGTCGCCGAAGAACAGAGATTGGCAACTTTGCGAAAAGAGCGCGAGAAAGAGACGGTCGCTGCTCAGGCGCAGCAAGCTCAGGATCTTCAGGTGCCTGGCAAATTATGTTTCTTCGCCATTTTTATCATTTCTCCGATCGCAGTTCCTAGTGATTCATCTGGCACATGGTCATACACATGGTTCTACCAAATGAATCAGCAACTGTTGTTGATCAACCTCTCCCCACACGTCGAGCCTGACGTTTTATAACTCTCAGCAGAGCAGGCCGTTGTAAATTGTTTAATTAAACGCTTTTAACGAGTGTCTGCTTACGTCTTTCTGACCAGTCGGTTTATCTTCTAAGAATGACCTAGTAGAAAATGAATATGTATATCGCGTTCACGTTACCTTACGTCCTCATTAAATATTGCGTCTTAGTTAATACCTAGATTCTATTAATCAGAAATATATATATCACGTTATGAAATTCTGTACTTCATATTTTTATATATGTATAGGCGCAGATCGATGAGCTGAACGCAGCGCGGGTGCAGGAGCAAGTGGAACGAGAATGGAGGCAAAAGGAAAAAGAGGAAGCTCTAAAAAGAGCCGAAACGCAGAAAATACTGAAGCTGGCCAGGGAAGAGCAAATTCATAACAAGAGGATTATGCAGGCAATGGAAATAGAACAGGAGAGGCGGGAATTCGCTAGAATTCTCAAGGTTCAAAAGGAGGCCTTCTGCTCGGAGATGAAAGAACGCGAGAAAAAAGAAAGGGAGGCTGCGAAGCATCGAAGCGAGATTCTTAGACAGGTGCGTGATTATGCTGATTCTCTTTCTCAAACTGGTTCACGGTTTAATTTCTGGTCTATCTGCACCCTAATGACTCTCATTTGCTGTTCAGGTCAATCAAAAAGAACGCGAGCGCATTCTGGCAAGACAAAAAATGCTCGAGGAAGGTGCAATGATACGGGAGGAAGCTGAGATAAGAAAGAAGAAATTGCGTGAGGCCATGGAGCGTAAATGTCGAGAAATGAGTGACAATAAGGTTCCAAAAATATATATAGATGAGGTTAGGCGCATGATGGAGGAGATTCAATAATGTTCACGTAAGGATATACAAACGGGTGGCTCGAATTCGGTTTAAAAATTTTATTGAAATTCTTTATTATATAAATAACTGCAGGTAGGTATCGCTATGCGAAAATAATAGCTATCTCATAAAGACAGGTACCGAAAATCTTTCGCTTCACTTTCTGTTTCCTAGTCATAAAAATGATTATTTTTCACTTCCATAACATAACAACATTCGGATCGCGTTCCACTATTTCTTCAATTTGTGCCACCGATTGCCCGATACAACAGCAAATTTCGTCCAAGTTGAATGCGCCAGTGAAATATTTGTAGATTGGATTGGTCCGGCTCTCTTCGCTTGAATTACTCGGTATGTGTATTGGGTACTGTCAACGAAAGAGCAGAAGAAAGACTAATGTCGCTAGATGGAAATTACGATCGAGCGAAAATCTGTTGATCCAAAGATTAAACGTACCTTGTAAATTCTCCGTATGAGACCTTCTATTAGACCAAACTGTACTAATCTTCTCTCATTAATTCGCAAATTTTGAGGATTTAACCTCTGACAGAGGTCACGCATACTACTGCCATGCGTCATACTGGCGTACATACGATATATGTCCCTGAGATAAGCTGGCTGTCTTGCTGTGAGATAAAAGAGAGAAAACGGAAATGGACAAGTTGCATCAACGGTGATTTTAATACATGTAATACTCACAAGATTTTGATGCGTAAGCTACGCATTTATCTTGTAATTCAACATCTTCGGCCAGCTTTTTCAGTTTTGGCGTGGTGGCATATACGTTACTGTATTGAAATATAGGGATAAGGGTAACCACACCATAGTATCTATAAATAATAGAAAAATAACGCTTTGTCTCCTGTCTCTTTGATCAGATATCTATTGTTGGTAACATACACAAGATTTTGTACACAACTTTTGACTAAATTGTTTTCCACATCAGCCTCTGCTGCAATACGTGCCACATGATTAAAACCATCGATATATGGCAAGACTTGCTGAGTCGTCAAATCCCACTGATCACTTTGAAACGCTTCGCGCCCTTCCAAAAATATTGGAACCTGATGGTCTAAAACTGGTTTTGGTTCTGGAGCTTGTCTAACAACCTTTAAGTGTGATGTCATTGTACCTTCTGCGAACAAATGAATCTATGATTGTTTCAATATGCCTGCTTGGGTGAAAATGCTTTTACTCATGTCATACCTGTCAATGTACACATCTTGTGCATGTTTAAATCTAGCATGACATGTTGTAACATTTGGGCGAGTCTTGTTTTATCTCCTGATGCTGATAAAAAACAATTTTCTATTTCCAGTGCCATCTATTAAAGTGATGTAACATACTCTCAATATGATAATTAAAAATATACATAAGATATGTATAAAAGTAAGTGAATGTTTTACCAAGAATTCAGACATTTTTTTGACTACTGGTTCATAGTGAACAGTTCGTGCTTCTGCATTGCATACAAAACAGAGATTGAAATAAAAGGCATTTCTTGCATACTTTTTATTATCAATTCTCACAGGAAATCCTAAAATTTTAAACTCCTTCAGTGTTCTGTAAAAAAAATGTGTAAGACTTATTCACAGGGATGTTTTAATGACAGGTAGTTATTTACTAAAAAATGTATAATGCACGTACACAGTGATCGTGCTCCTTTGGAGTTGTGCTTTGGGAATGATATATACACTAACGTTATCAAAGATGTCCTTAGAAACAAAATTATCCGGTACCTAGAATGGGAAGAAATATTAGTTTGTGCTTGGACAGATGTCAGCTGATCTTCTCAACTTTAAACTATGCTACCGACCTGACAAGTGATTTTCGGTCCAGCGATATGATGAAACTCGGAAAAAAATATACACCGAATAGGTCCTTCTTGACCCCGTTCGTCCGCGCATTCCGCGCTTGTTGCCATTTCTACTTTTAGTCATTAAAACGCATCAAGAAAGTACGGAGAGCGGACATTTTTCTAAAGAGGTTGACATCTCAACATATACTTAGCATGGACTACGCATCCCTACCAGAGGAACTGAACGTTACGAACCATTACGAACGAAGAGAGAGCTATCAGAGATGAGTGGGGAGATGCACAACGCTCCGGTTTTAGGCGATACCAAAAGCATGGCGCTAAATCGTAGCGGCGAG
>JASCRG010000679.1:0-69141 GCA_030264185.1 Cephus rjabovi
GAACTCTTCTGCGGGCAATCAGAACTCCAACTATTTTTTTGAAATGAGCATAATGATGGGCTAACTTCACAGGGGTGTGAGGAAGACACATGAGGATTTTGAGAAAGATTTTTTTTTTCACTCATCCACTTGGCACAGTACCACTAATTATCATTCAGGGAATATTTCCCTTTGTACCCATACACAGTGAAGGGTGCAAACGAGGACAGGAAGGATGTAGCAAAGTCAAGTTAGGTCAGAATAATACCCCTAAAGTATATAAGCATTCAGTTTCTTTAACATATAAATTCTCCTTAAAGCCTGAGGACCTTCGAGCAACCCTCATGTACGAAATATAATAATAACCCTTAACCAACTTTCGCGAAGCACTCGTGTATCACCTCCCGTCTGCAAGTCGATATAACAGATCCCGATAATGACAAGTTGAAGAGCTCATGGCGCTGCCCTCGATGAAAAGTCTCGAAATATATTTTATTACCAAAGATTGTCCGACCCCTAGTTAAATATCGACTAGCATCGTCCAATCGTCGTCTTGATAAATAACTGGTCACTATTTATGACGGGATGCGTCATCGAGTCTCAGCGAATAAATCTGACCTGTCAGTTTCACGTGTTTATTCAATATCTAAAACAAATGTTACAGTGAAATTTCGTTACCACCACGAAGCAGAGACAAGCAATGCATGTAGACCTACCCTGACCCAGTTGGCATTGTCAGACTGCAGAATCTCGTTACTGTCGGCGTTACCGTTAACGTTACACCCAGACGTAAACTCCTCTGCATTAAATGGAAGCGGCGTGGAATTCGCCCTGACACTAAATTCCAATGAGAATTCCATATAGATCCTAGGTGCACTCACCCGCTGGTATGAGAAGGTTTGGTTTAATAAAATATTCATACCGTCGGACACGAATAGATGCCCAGTCACTCGCCGCATATAGTATAGTATGACAAGAAGTATACAGAGTGAAGTTATTCGCCTATCGATAAAGATCGAACTGAAGTTGGTTGCGCGTCGCTGAGTCAGTCGCTTCGTAACCTAAAAAGCGTTGACTGCTTCTGCCTTTGAATTGAACATAAAATTATTCTGGGAAAACGAACGACTGCTGTTATACATTAAAACCAGAAGTGGTGTTTAATAATTAGATTAAGAAAGTAAGGTCAGTATTAGATTAATAAAAGATCAGTAATTTTTTTTTCAAGTGAAAGTAAACGCGTATAACCTCACTTATGTCGATCCGTTTGACAGGTTCTTTGAGTTTATAAAAAGAAGGAGAAAAATCTTGGCTATTTATTTACCAATTTATCCTTCGATTGCCTTATGTTAGTCTACACTGCTAAGTACGATCGTACGCGACCTGAATTTCTTACACGGTAGCTCTGTGTACGAGGCTTTAAATTTTAAACACCATTTTTTTTCTCGTGCGATTCTTATTCGCCGGAGAGATTCCCCTCGATGTACCATAAAGAGCGATGGTGCCTACCTACACGACGGGATAAATGGAGCGACGCGACGTTAATAGACGCCTCGACGATTAAAACGCAGCCTAGGTCATTTAACCGTATTTACGCGGCGTGTGACTTTGAACCGGGCTTTAGGGAATGTTCGAAAGAGTAAAAAGCGCCTTGACACAGTTGTGCTTGGGTGCACTCCAACACGTGTCTTACAACAAGGAGGACCCTCAACGTACGTCCGAAGGCACTGGATCGAACTTATGTGAACACGCACGACATAGTATAATATTACGTTGCACCAGTGTGACACATCGGACAGTCATTTGAGCGGGAAATGTCAGGGGAATTCAAACGTTGTAAAGATAGAAAATTATTTTCAGAGACCCATAAGGACAGTCTTGATATATTTCGAGAGAGAGAAATAGAGAGAGAGAGAGTGTTCTGGGATCTGCGAAATCTCTAGTATATGGTCGCAAGGTAGATAAATAAAAATAAAATTGAATAGTCGTCTCGTTCTTTTCTTATTTTCTCGCTTCACCCGGCACTTTTTTTCATTCCCTTCTTTCCTCTGTCTTTCGTGGTATTTTTTGTTCTCTTCTGTGTCCTCTATGTATGATATACACGTCTAGATACATATATATATATATATCTTTACCTCCCTCTCTCTCTCTCTTTTTTTCTCTACCCTTTCACACCATCCTGCCAACGAAAGCTTTTATCCCCACGAGAATACCATCCAGAAAATTCCCGTGGACGTAGGAAAACCACAAAAAAAAAGAAAGCATCACGACGCCATCTTTTTGTCACGTGAGCATATACAAAGACAAAGACACGTACGCGATATCCAAATACAGGTTGATACATAAAAATGTGTCTTTTTATACACTAACTAGGACCACAGAACAAGAAAAGAAAATATAACGACAGAGAGCGACAAAAACGATGCGGGAAAATTGAAAAAGTATCAAATTCAGTTTCACTTGTGCAGATAAATAATTAACAGTGATTTACATAAAGTAGGTTAAATTTCTCAATATGTTTTTTTTTTATTAATAATTCATATTATTAAGATTGGTGATTGTTAATGATATCTCTCTTATTTTTTTTTAGAAAATTCAGTCAATCCTTTCCCTCCAATCAGAAACGGCTTTCTGACGTTATTAAAGCTATATATATATACTCGGCTTCTGATTGGCCTTCGCGTGCAATCATCATCTCCTCTTGAAGAAATCAACAGCCATTCAGAAGGCAGGTGCGCGCGATAAATTCAGGCGCCTGCAGGACGTCGGGACGCAAAATTTACTTTCCTATCAACTGGTCCACGAGCAGCAGCCGTCGGGGCGATGGTTTGCTATCGGCGATATATGAGCAAGCTCCGAAAGAAAAAGGCAGTGACGTACGCTAAATAATTAAATAATTCAGGTCCAGTAAAATTCACTGTATATTTATCAGTATGCACCTTTCATATTCTGCATTCGAAGCAATGAAATCTGCATCCTTCGTTCGAACTGTAAATATATGCCCTAAATTATTAGTGACACTCGTCACGCCTAGTTGCAAAATATATTTCGAATGTAATTAAAAAAAAAAAAATGTCAAGTCTCAGAAATGCACTTCCCTCGAAAAGTGCATGACCCACCTGCAGCTGTGACCTTTATCCACATAAACTCGAAGCTCCGGTGCAAATGCAGCTGCAGCTGCATAAATTGAATTTGACGGGAAAGCACAGTCCACCCAACCACATATACAGAGGAAAGACTCGGTCTGGCGGACACGTCAATGAGGCAATGCATTGTTCAAGGCTCACACTACGTTGCCCTCGGTGAACACTCTATAGGCCACAGACAGACATATGCAAAAGGCCCATTGAATATCGCGGGGACCAGATGCGACCAAGTGTTTGGGTTTACGAGGTCACCCGGGTGACAAATAAATTATATACAGCCACCTAAGGCTAAATGGTCATGGGGTCACGAGTGGTATCCAAAGGTCAATCGAAAGCACGGAAACTACTTTACAACTTGGAAACCCCCAACGGCGATACCTAACACACAATGAAATAACCATAGCGTCCAGTACGCGATATCTTACTTATATAGCAACTCCATTCCAGCGATATGAAACACTCTGTAAGTTTAGTGCATATATGTATGTATATATATATACGCAATTCCAGCACGAAGGTAAATACATAGGTACCAGGTAAGTGGATGGTGCTTATCAGTTAATGAACTTTAACCGACCTTACTTTGACCCTCTAATGGCCATGAAATATCTCAATAATCTTATGTGACCCACGTGGGCGTTAACGTTAATTGGGAAAATCATATGGTGCAAAGAGGTCACGTGACGATTGCAAAATTTATCGATAAACGTTACAGAGCCAATACTAGGAAGTTTATTCATTTTGCTTCTTGACTTTTTTTTAAACCTAAAATAACGAAATTTCCAGGGGTTTGTGTGGAAGGGCGGAGGGGGGAGGGAAATACGGGAATCGGTTAAGTCGCTGGACGGGTAAGCGACGGCGTCGCGGCGCCATTTCGCCCATGAATCTTTCGAGCGTTAGCTACACGAGCGGTTATACATAGTGAACTTGGATATATATATATATACATGCATATGGTACATATTTACCCGACATAGTTATACCACCTACCATTATTGTCAGAGGGAATAGCCGGAATATCTAACGCTGAATTTCAATTCGTCCACAGCGAACATATCCGAAGCGTCTTTCCGTATCCGGTTGCGCATTTGGGGGAAATTCTCAATCCGCCACAAAAATTAAATGGCCCGTTCAAATTGAGGAATAACGAAGCAGCCTTATACGGATGACGTTGCGATTACGAGACGTGGCGAATCTTTAAGGGCGTCCTGCGACGTTGCCGATATATCCGTAATTCTCTTCCTTCTTTTTCTTTTTGTCAGATAATCAAGGTAGAGACGACTGCTGTATGCATAGATTTCGCGTAGGTTGTCTTTAAAGCATAACGTTGAAGATACAATATTCGCCAGTGTACGCTATAATACGCCAGGTCGATAATAATCAACGTCGGAATTAGGGAAGCGTGAAAGAGAGGGGGGAGACAGGAGGGATAGGTCAATTTTGAGGTATAAACAAAAGACGGGGAAAAAAGTGGTACAATGAAAAAAAAATGGAAGTGTAAAAGAATAGGTAACAGAGGCCAGGAATATTTATTAAGAAATATATTTTAATCGATCCGCTTCGTGGAGCCTTAATAAGTGTATAAAATCAGTAAATTCATTGATAATGCCTGTCACGACCCTGTTTACCACCATTTGGCACAGATTTGCCAGACAAAAAGCTGAGAGGGAATTATTCGATATTCATTGGCCAAACTCCAATGTGTTTTAACCGATCTTGGAAAGGTCCGCGTGCTTGCTCTTTTTAAAAATTTTCCGGGCTTCGTTTCATCCACCGTAAGTGCGAGAGAGAGGTACCCATGCGCGTTTACGTAAGTAAGAGAAAGATAGACATAACGATCGTCCAGAATTTCCTCCATGGGTGATCATAGGTATTTCTCGAATTTAATGTTTACCTATTTAAAGTTTTATTCTCCATGACATATATTGAACCGTTTCTAATACGAAAGTGAGTTAGCGCGGATTAATGATATTGAAAATTTTAAGAGGAATTAAAAATTTTTTTCATAGGCATGTCCGCTCGGAAAATCCTCCGTCGTTGCGTTCGTCTTTCTCGGACTCGTGCGAGTGCCCGTAACAGCCTCTCTTTTGCACTCATGGTTGTTATAGGAAAACTCAAAAAATCTCAAACACAGACCTTCGCTACCCCGATAATACGATACTATTCATGATACGATATTAAGCCGGTTATCTAAAGGTGCTCGAAAAAGTTGCTAAAAAAATTTTGGCCACGTTTACGAGAAAGTATAGCAATTGGAATTATCTTACAAATTAGAGGTCTCGTGAAACTTATCGGATACTTTAATTATTTCATACTTTGCGGATCGTACCAGGTCGATTTATCCATTTTCGAAAATGAGGACGCGGCGGCCGTAGCTGACTCCCCGTTTCCGACAAACCGGAAATGGCTCGTATCCCCCTCCCTACCCCTCTCCACTCACCACTACTCCAACCCCTTAATGGATACCACCTAATCTCGACATCGGCTCAGAAATACAAGTACCTGTGTGCTCATTATCTTACGTGTATATATATATCCACGTTTTCACGAGGCCAAGGGATGCTTACTCAAAGACGGTGGTTGGAGTGGCCAGAAGTGATACTTCCGATCGAAGGAGTTGCTGTAGTTGCTCTGAGCTACGTGGGCAAAGATATTCTCGAGGGGTTGAAACTTTCAGTAGCCGTTTCGAGTTACCGCCATTTTATTAAGACAATAAGACAAAGAGAGGGGGTGCTTACCCCAATTGGCACGGAGGATACATGTAAAATTGGTATAAGGAAAGTCGTGTAATTAAAAAAAAAAAATTAATTCCATTACGAGCGCTGTTTTTTTTTAGATCTGTAATTTTTGTTGAAACGGCAAACAAATTTTCTTTTTTTTTCGGAGAATGAACAATAACGATGAAAAATTATGCGGGACTCTTTTTGGATCGGTGCAATAAGTATCCTCCATTTTGTTATTACGAATGTATTTACCTCGAAAATGTATTTTTCGATATTCCGACATAAATCGCGTGTCCCCTCCTGAGCCACTTTGGACGTCTGCGATAACTTCGTGTACGAGGGGTTACAATGAGATTGTCGTATCAGACGAATCCTCATCCGTCTTTTAGGGCCGTAAGGTATCGTTCCCTATGGTATAAGTGGAAAATCGGTTAGAGAGATCCCCTAGGGAAAACGCTAGGGGAATTGTAATGCGAGCTTCGTATAGGGTTTATCATATTTAGGGAGGAAGAATTTTCGCGAGCTTTATAAACGATGAGAAACCAGGATTAAAAAATTACTAGAACATTTCAGTTTGGTAATCGTATATAGATTTGATTTGAGATCAATCGACATACAGTATGTTTGTCGATTGATAGTTGACAATATAAAATTATATTAAAAAAAAAAAGACACCCGAGTTTTCATTGGACAAACCTAATAAAGATCGACCAAGATTGTCTACTCTGTGGTCACCCAGTATATATACGTAGTATACTAACCTTTTTCTTCTCTAACAAGTAGATTCCACTTTCAATAGATCCCCATGAATCAATATGGATTTCTGTAAGGGCCACTACCAACCTAACTACGAAAATCCCCTTTAGGCTTCATGAATTCAAAGATACAGGTTCACCGTATACAATAGTGTTCTTATAAAACGGCTACGCGGGATTCTGACTATTCCTTATTGACTTTTTGCTTCTTCTCTTTAGATTTTTCTTTGCTTTTCTCTTTCTCCTCTATTACTTTCTCTGCATTCTTACTGATCCGAGTGAACACTTTACTCTTTGTCTCTATTTCTCTTCCATTCTCTCAGAAGCTTCTCTCAGCTTCTCTCAGCTGGAGCCACCAGCGTATACCACGACATTCCGGGGATTCCCCTTCTTAAGTGACAATCGCGTATACTATTTTACACGGAGCTCAGGGCACGTTTCTTATTTACCGCCCGTAACATATTTCCACGCTTTATCATTGAAGTTTCTACATATACGTGGACTCAGGCTCCATACTCTTATCAATTTTTTATCAGTGCCTCCTGGCAAGGTACCGTTACGCGTCTATGCCTCAAAAAACGACTACAGAATCAGACAGAAAGAATCTGCACGTCTTCATGAAATTATGAAAAGTCGCATTAGCGAACAATATCTTCGCGTTGACAGTTCAGCCGTGTTTCTGCATAGAATTGCAAAATATTTCGCTGAAAAGTTAAGGGATAGCACGAAAATAAAAAATGGGGGAGAAACAACATTTTTTCTCCTCGTTGGCGTCAGACGCTTCTGGGGGATATCCTTTTTCCCGGCAGAGAATACTGTGCCCATTAACCAAGGGATCCTTATTTGTCAACGTCAAGTCCGCCACTCTACCTGGCAGGAATACGCACGGCTGACCGTAAACTGCTATACTACTGGCTGCCGTTAAGTATAGCAGTGTTCCGAAATGACCCCCGCAGACTCCAACTGGTGACCCTGGAAGTGACGTCACATATTTTTGTCTCACTCTCTCTTCCTCTTCGAGCAATTACTCCGCGGCTTCTGCAAAACACATCGACTCTACGACGTCTTGATTTTACGTGTAATAAAATAAAAATAGACATTTTACGAATCTTTTCCTAAACATCTAAAAATTTCTGTGTACTGTTCTGTGACAATACTGTTATTATGATATTCCACAAATATGTTCATCAAACCATATCTACGTAGAAATATACTAGCGTGCTGACTCACTCTCGCAGCCCCATGATAACCGCACATTTCCTATATTCGCATATAGTGACCCATGACCTGTTGCACGTAACGTAATAGACAATTTCTGCGAATAATAAACGTGCACGATAATAATGATAACGACAATTCCGTGAGAGAAAGGCAAAAAGTTTAATCAAAGTAAAAAAGTTTAATCAAAGATAAAAAAAATATCTACACGCTACAAGATTCGCGAGGCTGCGAATAAGTCCTATTAGAACTTCTCTCGACAGAGAAAAAAGAATTGTAAGAAAAATATGAAGATATAGATATACAAAAAAGGGTGCGATGTTCGGGCGTTACCAAACCTATCTTTTTTGTGACTTGGGGATCCTGGCGATCACTTTATTAGGATTTGGGATCATCAGTCATTCTACAAGCTCGTAACAGATCAGGACCGTTCGTCATTGAGCGATAGAAGCCAATTTTTTTGTTTCGAAAAACTTTGAATTTGTAATAAAAAAAAATCATGAGACCCACACGGAAGTACCCACGGCACAATAATGCTTAGATGCAAGTAGTAAAGCAATCGAGAAAGTAAAGTAATGACTCCGGAAAGAAAAGGGGAGCGCAAGAAAATGGAGAATTGTAAAAGTTGTCCACGACTGAAATTCAATCGGGTCACCCGTTGTAAGGAGGGCGATGGGCGAAGCGAGGAACGTCGTTGGATCAGACGAAAACAATGAGGAAACAAAGAAAGAGCGAAAAGGGGTGGAGATGAGGAGGGATAAAATAAAGGAAGTTAGCTGACGAGTGTAAAAGAACGCGGTGGAACATTGGCTGGACATTCGAAAATGGCGGTGACACAAGGGCGACAAATACTCTGGGCTCTCATGGGATACTCGTGAAGTACAAAAGAGAGAGAGATAAAAAAACGGAGGTACCAAAATGTCGAGAACGAGCTGCTGCGACGATAAGAAATAAAAGGACGTGAGCGTAAAATGGGGCTGCTGGAAAATCCGGATCCTTCCAGTATGTATAGACGTAAAATCCCAGAGGTTGCTGTCACGGCGTTCTGGAGCAGCCAAGTACTATCGAATAAAGTTGGAGTCTGTCGAACGCGACTGACTTTACTTTGTTGGGGTAAAATGCACGCGAGAGAAAGAGACAGAACGATACAGAGTGTTCGGGGCGTAATATGTGATTGGACTGAAATAAAATATGAAAATTTAAAAAAAATGCCATAGTCAATCATTCATTTCTAAGCTTATCGACGAAACGATCCGTGTATTATATGTTGAAAATCCATGTTTATATCTGTCTGTATATTAAGCAAGGAATGGCGAAAGCCCCTGAAATGTATTCACGAGGTTAAGGATGAAAGTGGATTGAATTTGGTTAAAAAAGAAAAAGAAAAAAAGATGGCGTCCTTCCAAAAATACAGTTTTCGGTATCAGCTTATGCCGACTGGCATTTTCCTACGCGATCATCGCTATATAAGAATTCCAAGGGAGGTCTGCGTCAGGTGCGTGCGTATACGCAATGAAAAGGCGGCTTATTGGTAACGCGTTTGCCTGTGTGTCGGAGGATTATTTTTGGCCATAGAACGTTATAAGTAAGGGTAGTGGTAAAGATGGATGGGCCGGGACGCAGCAACAACTTTCACGCAAGCTTCTTAGCTCTATATATCGCATTCACTATTTACTTAATGCATACCAGCGATTAAGGTTATCGCATTGCGCATGCGCGTACGGGGAATCCCCTTCGGGATTTTCCAGTTAAGCGACAAAACCGAAATTTGCCGTTCAAAGGAGAACTCGTTTTAATTGTATATGAGTGACTTTACCTATACAGGGATACCCGATCGATGATGAATATAAATAACAAGGCGATCAATTTCCATTATCAATAATCTAAATTCAAATAAATTTAGAAAAACTCCATAACGGTATTATAGCATTATTTGTCGTACGCGAGTGGACTTTACCGACGGTAATTCGACTCAGCCGGTAATGAAACTGTAATCGATATTGCTTGAACTACGGCATGATTAATAATTTATCGATAATGGCACATTGCAAATTTTTTTATATAAATATTATTATACAATTTAATCCAATTTAATTCAAGGCTATCTTGGACTAGTTTTATTTTTTTTATTCCCTTCGCACGTGATTCGAAGTCGCTTTATCGTTTTTTAAGATGAATCGGTCGAATAGCGTCATGATTATTGGTGCGGAAGAAATGAATTTAATAATGGTCGCTCTTCCGGTACGAAGATAAATCTTCGAGATTACAGAAAGCCTACGGTCATCTCTATTTCTCTTTTCTTCTCTTTGATCTGAACGTAGAGACCTGCGGAACCGAAATTTCGACAATCAAGAAAGAGACCCTATTATCGCGAAAGAGCTCCGAGCAACGAAAAATGGCAATTGGAAGTAGATAATCCAGCCTATCCATAAAAAATATTTCGACAATCTAAAATTTATAAATAAATATTATTAACAAAAAATGTACATGGGAGAAAAAAGAAAAAAAAATAAGAAAAAGAAAAGTCACATTTTTCGTTGTTACAATTTAAACAAATTTTAAGGCAAACCATTGATTAATTTGACGTGTCTCTTACCGATGAAGATTCTGGCTAAAAAAAGAAAAGAAAAAAAATCAAAGTCCCTAGTTCACAACCCACGACGCTCGATATTCCCTAAAAATCTAGTACGACGATTTACGGTTCCGTGAAAAGTGTTTGTAGGTTAGCATCCCGAAGATTGCCGAGTCTACCCGAGAACTGCTGATTCGCATAATCACGGCTGGGACTCGAGTCACTGTACTAAAATAAAGCAATCGATACGTCCATACGTTAAATAACGTCATGTCCGAAACTGATAATGGTTGCCGAAGCCCCATAAAGAAATGCAATTGTGACGCATTAGAATTCGCCAATAATCTCCCGATCGTTAAAACGACTAATCGGCTTACGTCTATTATTATAGAATTACACCGGAAACTCAAATAAATAAAGACAATTCAGAAAATATTCTCCCTCCGACAAATTACGCTGTTGCTATACATTTTTCATACCGACTGTACCATTATTATGCTACAGTTATCTCAACGTTCATTATCCAAATTTATTTTCTTCTTGATATAACCGAATATCAACAATAAACAAATGCAGACTGTAGACAATTTTCTTTATAGGCTGATTGTCACTTTTTTCTTTTGACTAAATGCTTCCTGCTTTTTATATATATACAATATACACTATACACGCGTACAGTCAGAAACAAAAGTAAATAGGAGGATATACGTATCGGAGGCTTCTAGGGTCTAGAAATAGTAACGTGAAGCCGCGGCATCAGGGTCGCCTTACGTCAGAACACGAGCGACCGTGATTTTTCGCTGTCGCGCACGAACTTGGTCCGAACACGGGAGAAACTTACGAAAGAATTTGTAAAATCGCAAATTTCAAAGCCGAACTCCGTTTGAGCGTCTTTAGAAGAAAATAAATTTCAATTCCGGTTCCTCCTTAAGCATTGCAAAAAGAAAACAGTCTATATTCACTTTCCGCAAACTGTATACAGTCAAGATACACGAGAAAAGTGTACACCACGTGGTTTCAATAGAGATCACCATAATTTCAGTGACGACGTAAAACTAGCTGTACCTTTGTGTGGGCCTATATATATGTATATACGAAAGCTTGTCAGTGATAAATACCAGGAACTTCTTTCTCCCGTAATTACGAGGTCGGAAAATAAAGCAAGAGGATTTCGGTGAGAAGGTGGGAGAGTCAAAAAAACGGATAGAGAAGGACAGAGAAAGGACGAAAAGAGCGAAACGGAGAGACAAGAAAGATTGAGGAAAGAAAAAAAAAAAGAGGAAAATTTTATTTTACTTTCACGTAGTCCTGTAGATAAATTCCTATGGCAGCGTAGTAGCGCGAAACGAGGAGTTTACAGTAACGAAAAGTTGAAAAAGATTTTTCAATACATATCTCTCCTTCCATATCCCCCCCCCTCTCCCACTCTCTTCTATCAACATACGACTCCGCAATTTTTTTTTTTTCCATCAGACAGCATGCAGGTAGATTTTCCAACTGACTTCTCTTTGCACCATATCCTCAGTACTTGCATGTCGTTTCACAATTTAGTTTCTATGAAAGCGAAGATAAAATAATAAACAAGGCTGCAAAGTAGAACCTTGCAAATTGCTTCCTCATTATGCTACTTGGTTCTTTCTATCACAATGATGCAAAGTAGAATCTTACACTTTGCTTCTTGATTCTTTTCCTTTGAGGAAGGAACAACTGAACCTATTTTGTCAGAATATTGTAACTTTTTTTTATTGATAATACAGTTAAAAATGAGGTAAAAAAAAACAAAACAATAACGATAATTTTTGGAAATTTTCAAAACCCACGTAAAATCTGAAACGCTTTAGCGATCTTGTCGAAATTCAATATCAAACAACATTAAACGTATCTTCAGTTATGAAGAACTATTCTAAATCGTCGAACCTTTACGAAAGTTAGAGCGACCACGCCCTTTTTTCAAAAAATTTTAAATGACATAAAATCTGAATGGCTGCATATATTTCATTAAAAATCGCAACGTTTAAAGAGGGATATCTACTTTACTTGCGTGCCAAATTTCAGTCCGATCATTCTAACGGCTACTGAGTAAGAGGCAATTGAATTTTCAAACCCTGCACACGCACACACACACACACACACACACACACATACGGATATTTTTTCTAAACTACTTTTCTTGACGTTTTACACCATGTTAAGTATTCGAACATGAAAATTTCGAAAAAAAAATTTTTCATGAAAACATAGCTTCCTCTATGAGGAAGCAAAATGATCAAGAGAAATAGAAACAAGCACGCAGAGTCAAATAAAAAGCCACAAGTCGCAGATGCATATCTGCACCATTTTTCAATTGCGCACCTCGTGCAGTGCGGCGACTACAAAAGAAAAGGAAAATAAAAATAAAAAATCAATGCAACGGGTAAATAAATGCAAACGACGAAAATAAAGTGCAAGAAAGAATATCGTTCCAAGGCTAGAGAGTCACAAAGGTTGTATCCCCCCAGTGTATACAGCTGAACAACATGGTCGCCGGTCGCTCTTTGAGGACTCAGCCCTAATATGGCATTCCTGGCAAAATTCAAATCGCGAGACTCTATACGTTTACCTTTAAAAGAGTTGGCACGCAGGACACTCGTACGAATGCACAAAGAAGAACCAATAGGGACTATATGACTCATCAAGCACGAAGAATCTGACCCGCAACAGAATTTAAGGTCGAGCTATGGAATAACGGATGCCATTTTTTTCCACTTCCTAACCCCTCGATAATACGATCAGACGGGAGCGGCCATTAAAGTCAGTAGAAATCTGTGCGACCAGTCAGCCGTGTATAGTCTACGATTCAACTGGCAGGCATCTAGTATGCATATACACGATACAGCGTAACTTACCACACGTAGATATATAAATATATATCTGGTATGTACAATGTCGGGTCAGGAACCTCTGTAACCCCTGCAGAAAGCAAAGGGAGTGCAAGTCTGGCGATTAGGCGGATATTGATAGCTGTATACTATAGATTAGTTCGAGAAAGAGATTGTGAGAATAATATTGTGCAATTTTATTTTTTATCGACGCTTAGGCGTTATTTCACGAAATACGGTCATGCTGTGTACTAGCAGCGTTTATAGGCGATATAACAGATGACAAGCATATACAATTGTATATAGGGTTATAAAGTGCAAACGTACCGACTGAAGTTAGCTCCATTTTAGAAAGCAAATGGATATGCAAGTCGGATGGGCAAACTTCAGGTGGTACGTTTCGGTTGAATAATACTGCGCGTACTTTAATGTCAGCCACAGTGAGAAGCATCTGGTTCGACATGGGTCTATCGGTATACAGCGTCGCGACGCCAATAAATGCGTCGTCGCAGGGTTGGCTAGTACGACGTCAACTTCGGACCAAACGAAAACACTTAAGCCTCAATTATCGCCTCTATATTTTAAATCCTCCCAGGCGTATTTCTGTTATTGGAGTCTCGTACTCGTTTGCACACTGTCGGGAAGATCGTGAATTAATATTAAAACAAGAAAGAGATTGGAAAAACGTAAAAAAAAAAGTATCTTGATAGCAAACCAAGATCAATTTTTGCATAAGACTACAAGTATACCAGTACTATAAAAAATTGTAAACCTTAAAGTCGTCTGGTATTTTTGATTCATCGCGTTGGTACCAGTTGTGATCCTAATCGGCAATATAGTCGGTCCATGCTTTTGATGTTTTTTCACATATCACTATATACAATGTTTATTACAAAATATGTATATACTACATGGATTTCGGACTGAATTCTTTTTTTTTCTCTTTCAACACATATTTACGGTATTTTATGGAAACTCATGTGGGATTTGCTAAGGACTTAATTGCTTGCAAACTGTCAAAAAAAAATGTATTAAATTCATAAATCGACTACAGCTCCCTAACCATCAGCTAATGTGAATCTGTATCCTGAGCTTTGACCTCCGACTTGACGATTCTCTAATAATTTTTTTTTTAACAATACGAGATCTGCCATAGAAGCTTTAGGAAATGTTAGATTTAGGGTACAATACAGAAATAAAAGATTTATATTAAATCAACAATTTCTACCTCTGTCAATAGATCACGTTTCGCCTTAAAAATCTGTTCGCACCCCCCTCCCTCTCTCTTTCTCTCTCTCGCTTTCTCTTTGCATTTCAACTGCATCCCTTTTTTTTCCTGTATATTTTACCAGAGTAAACTCACTGCGTGGAATGATTAAGAGAGTTCTGTCGGAGTCATTAATGAACGCCAGGGTAGTGTTTCTATTTGAATAACGTGCGATAGAGGGTTCAGATTATACGCACCTATTTATATATATATACGTATACACATACGTATATAGTGCCTATATCACCCTTGCACGTCAACAAGTACTAATTACTTTAAGCGAAGGGAGTCGTGTACCGTGTTGTTATAGGTACACCTGAAAACCAAAGAGTACCCTTTGCGGAGTGTAATTCAAATTACCCGCCAGTTGCACGCCCTCCATCGCGTTCATCAAAAAATTCAAATATACGAGATACGTCAAGCACCCGAAGCTGTACAATACTTCAGCGTCAATTGTCCATTGAGAATAGCGAATAATTACGATGAAATTGGGTTTTTCCGCGTTATCAAATATTGACCCTCGTACCTTAAAAACATTGCGACAGGTCTTTTCGAGCCTGAAATAATGTTGAAAAAAGAAAAACCATCTCTCTCTCATCGTCGCGCTACTAATCGAGAAAGCTCGTTTGCACGTGTCTCTTAAAAATTTTTCGAATAATACCAATAAATCGATACTTGCCAGAGTCCACGAAAACACGTTCTCTTACGTCTCAACGAATAGAAGCTAACCTAACCTGACTCAAGTAAATCGAAGCCGGCTCAACCTAACCTAACCTAATTTTCATTTCAAGCAACGTACAGTGATTAGGCGCAATGCCCTATTCAATTGAAATGCAACCACCGGCGCTAATCATTTAAAAACGCGACCAATCCTTTCGATCCCCTTGCGTGACTTCCGCCGCTCTTTGTCCGTCAGCAGCTTTTTTTTCAAGCCACGATAACACCCTCACAGCTCCCCCCCTTCTCTCTCTCTCTCTGTCTCTCTCGTGATAAACTACCGAGAAGAAAGACAGTGCTTGCATTAATCCATTCGCGTTCCATGACTATCGTATCTCCCACATAGAAATGAAGCTCACGGTAAGTTAATACCAAGTTAAAGTAATAGAAAATCTTATAACGAAAAGGATAAGAAAAAGTGAGACTTCCTTTACAGCCCGCTTCAAAAACTAACCTATATTTTCTCACCTGATCGTCGCTTATTCATCGTGCATAACGAGAACAATAACCGAGCTAGAAAATTCCATCAGAGAACATAAGATGGCGCGTGCTACTCTGTTACGTGTGTATTTACTACGCAGTAATAATATCGAGATCAATAAAATCAGTTTACGCGCAAAGCAAAGACGCTGCTCTGCTGTATCTACTCGTATACAGCAATACGTATACTCGAGAGGTACATAAATTTATGTGCGCACGTACGACACAGTCCTTGTGGTCCCCGGGTTACACTCGTACGTGCCTGTAGGTGTAATATGTGACGTCAGGATACACATACGTCAGGAACCTGATGGTGGGACGTTTTCCCATGGGTAAAGGAAATCTTATCCAGGGTACGCGTCAAGGTATAAAAGTTCGACCCAACCGAGGTACAATAGTCTAACCTAGCTGTGACCGTCGGAGTGAGTTAAGGGAAAGGTCTAACCTTTAGAGTATCAATGAATTCAGGTTCGACTGAGTACCTGACAAGGACCCGCTGCTAAGGTCAACTATACGGCGATGGTGAGTCTCTTTTCGTATCCGTTAGGATTGGAGGCTGCACGCTAAAAGGGCACAATCTGTTTGATCTTCGTGTCCACCTTGCAGAAACTCATAAGAGTCTTTCTGTCTCTCGAAGCAACCCGAATCCCTGTGTATGCTGCTTGAAGATTCCTTGGGATCAGGGATTTCAATGCGATTGGTACACGAGACACTGAAGATCGATCCGCGATAAATTTTCAATGGTTGCTCGTGACAAAACGTCACTTTAACTTTGTAATTAATTCATTAACAGATTTCACTAGTCAATTTTATCAGATTGCCAGATTGCTCGTACAGGTTAGGATATACCTGATTATCCCTGTTTACACTGCAATCATAAAGTCAGCCATGATTTTCCTTGCCTTTAATTATCTCTCTATCTTTCTCTATCCTGCGGCTTTCATGGCAAGCGCACTCGAAAAGCGCACGCTCATTAGACGGCCGCACAAATTGGCTTCATTTGCCCAAGACACTATTCACGTTCTTCTGAAATACGAAAAGCGATTCAGGGAGGATAAAAACGACACGTGCACCCCACAATAGCCCAGCCTCCCAATGGATAATGGGTCGTGATTTCAGGTGATTTTTTCCGACTGCAAAAAAAAAAGAAGAAAACAAAAATTCAAAAACCCAAAAAGAACAACCTCAAAGCGAGACAGTACTCGACGATTAGAGAGTCCGCGTAAAAAAAAAAAACATCCCCTCGCTCAAAAAAAATATTCCTTTTTCAATGTCTCGAATAATTCTCAGCCAAATTCCGTCGTAACGCGGAGAGAATTCTCACTGAGACCAAGAGAGACAACCAAACCTAACGGTAAGAGAAAGAGCGACAGCGACACACGTATGCACCCTACCCGCAGGGGTGGACCAGGTGGATTGATATCCCGGTAGGGATGTAAAAGCTCAATGACGCTTCCATAGCGCTATGAAAAATGGAGTTAATGGGTTCTCGAGTTCCACGGATTTCCGAATGTAGCCGTCGGGTCGCGTCCCGATGCTTTTTACATGGACGGACCAATCCCATTAGGCCACCGCACTAGGCTATGTCCCTGACTGTACCCTTCTTTCCCATCCTCTCCTCTTGAACCCAACTCCTCTCGCCACTCACCAACCCCCCCCCGCCCCCGTCAACGTCCTAACCTCACGACCTCCACTCTCGAGCAGCATTTGCTGACTGAAAAGCACACTTCAACGACCCCGAACGCCTTCGTTCACCTTTGGTAACCTGCCTACCTTACACTCGCCACTTCGTACCCTCCGACCAAAACGTTCAGCCACTCTAATCGGATTCTCTAGTGAGATTCACACTTGGTCACGCAGCCATTTCGCCTATTTACTCGCAAGCTCATAGACGACACACGTGCGCGCGCGCGCGCAGGCACTCAGACTGACATTGCCAACGGCGAGGATCCCTGCCAAACACATCAAACAGTCTGACCAATCTAGACTCCCGTCACTTTCACTCTACCTCGTAACCACATTCAGCGTGTGCGATACAGCAAAACGATATTACAAGATAAAATTTCGTTCGAGTGATATATGTATATACATATATATTCTTTAAGCTTTTCAATGCGCACGTTCGTTATAAAGGGATGGACGCATATTTAACGCGTCAACAAGTGGTATAAACGATTAACGACCAAGTCCTGATTAATTACTGTTGCAGTCGGTAAACAGGCTTTCAAAACGCTTGGGTTAGGTTAGGTCTGACAATAGCGATTCAAATTGAAGTTTCGATTAGGGGCTAAATATACCGGAGTGCAGTTTTATCTGCGACCACCGTATAAATATACACGGTATAGGTATATTTTTATTTTCCCTGGTCACGAGATCAACAAACAAATACGCAATGGACTCTTCCCGATACGACTCCATAAATATTCCAGTGTCGTTAATCAAAATTCAATTGTCACGCGGATCCAATTAATATGCACTTTATCTGCACGTCATAGCACGTCATATCCGCCGATACGAACAATGAAAGATGCGTGCGCTTGGATCGTGCATATCGAAATCGATATATCGACGTTTACTCGAATTTCGATCGATTTCCAATAACAATCGATAGTCGTACGAGTAGGTGTGAAAAGTTGCGTAATTTAAATACCGCTAATTAAATCCTAGTTACATTATCGTGCGTAGATGCAATTCGTACGATTAATTATACTTATGGTCGTTTCATTTTTTTCCCCTTTTTCTACAGAGAGAAGAACCATGACGAAGAAACGTTTCAGTACCATCGTAAAATTAACGACCCATGAAAGCGTGGAGACTCGAGTCAAAACTTAAATCCCGCAAGGTTGGTACTACGAGTCCTAAGATTCAAATGTTCTTAACGAAGAAGTTAATGGGGGCTAGTCGAGAGCGCTTATTGGTTTTGCCGGCGAGACAAGAAATTACGTTAAAAAAAAAATGAAGGAAAAGACAAGGGCATGGTTCATAGGGGAACAAAAGTCCCTAGGAATGAGTGAGGATGCACTTGCTTTGTACGATGCAGGGATACCGTTTGACGTGAGCCACTGTGAAATCTTTGAGGTTTTCCAAGATGAAAAAAAAAGTGAGAAAAAAGATGTTCAATGAATTTAAAAGCAAACGAGAGGGTGAAGATTCAAAATGGCGGGGACGTTGAGATTACAAGTGCTAAGGGTGGTCTGAAGGCAAAAGGGGAGAGTACCTCAACCGTCAAGACCTAGAATCAGTGCTTCGACGATATTGACTTGCTAATCGTCGAATTTGCCATTCAAATGATTGCACGCTTTGGCTTCGGCCTATATATATCCCTAGCAACGATCTCGTTTGTCTATTAAAGGCTGAAAAAATTAACGTGACAATTTGTTATCCATATAGCGTGGCGATTTCGGTAGACTTTCGAAGCCCACCAACATCCCGTGGATCAACGTGACCGCGTCTAGGGAATTTAGCACCGATACCCATATACTGTTTTAAAGACTATGAAATACTATATATCAGGGTTCCTACGACACTGTTAATATTGACAGAGGATGTTTCTCGTTGAAACGTATAATTTAATGACAATTCGACAACCTGAGTAAATAAAAAGAAAAAAATTAAGTTACGCGGGAGATAATTAAAAAAAAAAAAGCCACAACCATCAATGACGTACAGCAACGTCAAAGATTTCGTGGAAGGGCACAAGAGATAAGTTGGTAACCATGAATTTATTATCCTAATTAACCACGTTCGACAATTTCGCGGGGATTATAAATTGTATTTAAGTATCCGTAATACGATCGCTCTTCGTTCAATCCGCAAACTTCCAAAATTCAATTGGATCCTCTCTGAACGTACAAACAGAAGGGTCACCGTAGGAAGTCGAGTCAGAGTAAATACAAAATACAAATTACCTAGGGAATTTTAATCCCTACACAGTTCAAGCGCAACCGTGTATCCTGATACCATCCTCCAAATCCTGGTGTAAAATCCTCATCAGGATAAAAGATTTTAAAAAATGTCGTCCAAGTGATCCACGTCCAAAATCAAATCTAACGGTGCAATCAAAATATAATTTAGTATCAGAGTACCAGGCTACAAATCAGTTGTCCAACAGAAGAAAAAAAAAAATACTCACCAAAGCTGATCAAACCGCTATTCAACATCGATAGTTTAATTTGACTGGGTATAGAGGCCAAACTGTGTCCAGGATTGAGATGACGCTTCCTCGGTGGTTTTTCCGGTGCACGTGGTGCGCTCCTGCTTCTGTGATGATGATGCTTCCGGTGGGAATGAGAGTGCGAGTGCGTGTGAGAGGTGGCAGCGGTTGTCGAGGTGGCTACGGTCCTGTCGGAACCGACGCTGCTGAGGGCACCGGTCGTCCCCGACGCTGCCGTCGCCATACCGCCCCCAGTGGATTGTGTACGAAGAGACGACATTTTTTAATCTGAAATTACAAGCATTTATTTTTATTTCAATAATCATTCAACGTCGTCCCTCTACGTCCTGTTGATAGATTCATTGCCAATCACCGTGCGCATAATAAAATAATAGTATACTATATACCGGATAACAGAGGTACACCGTGTGATTCGAGAGAAATGTTCAATTGTATCTCGCAGCCACCATCGATAATTGGTGTGATTGCTTATTGCTATTGTCAAGCCCTCTCGTGGTCACCCTTTCCCTTTCATTAGAGTTCCTGTATCACATTCGCAGTATCCATTATTGTATTGGCCGAGGCACTCGAGGTGCTTCTAAAATGAGCTTTAGTTTTTGAGTGACTCGACGGGCTGCGCGTGTAGCAAAGAATAGAGGCGAGGTGCCTAAGCCAGCTGGCAACGTAAACCAGCTCTCTCTGTCTCTCTTGTTCCTTCTTACTCTCTCACTTTCTCTCTTTCACTCAACAAATCTGCATGCCCACGAAGGCACACACTTATTATAAGAACCATGTGTACATACAGTCCGGATAGACTTGAATTTCCAAATATTCGAAACGTCCAGTGCAAGTAAGACTTGCCGTAATATAAATTCCAAATTTGAAAAAAAAAAAATGAATTATCAAGTCACGATCAAAATTGAGATCTACAAATCAATTGCTTTATTTACAATTTACGGTGTTGTCGCATATAATATAAAACTGGTGAAGAAACGGAAACATCACTGACAGAGAAGCAAGATAAAGATGGCACGGAGACAAACTGTTAGAAAAAATAATTTATTTCTCATGACTTGTCAAATCGGGTGTATAATGTCTTCCTCTGGAGTTTACAGTGCGAAAGAAGAAATCCGGTGGCGGCAATGAGATATCCATATGGCCGGTAATCTCTGACTCCAAAGTCGACGCAAGCCTTTAAATACTACAGAATTGTAAAGTTCGAGAGTCAATCAAGCCTTTTCAATAATTGTCATGTTAGTTACCTTTTTTATACGTTAAGTCGTTGTCCAGATAATTTCTATCGCTTAGACTCACTGACAGTCTTTGCAATTGCACGTTATACGTGGAGGCCGCGAAACACGTGTAACTGACACCATAAACAGAAAGAAAGTAGAAGAGAATGGAGAGAGCAGGGGAGAAAGAGAGAGAGAGAGTAAGAGAGGAGGACCAATCAGACAGCGTTAAACAATTATCGACGCGTCGTCAAACGATGCTAATATAAACAAAAACAAGAAACTTTAGATGAAAATTAAACGAAAAAATTGGGTTCGCTTCTTTGACGGCTGTGTGAACGCACCTTTACACACTGATATTAAACTGTCCGTGATTCCAACATCCTTTGTCATTAAGTTTAAGAGTGTCAAAGTCGACACGCCACAGATTCTTTTAAACGATATTAGACACTTTCGCGAAAGCGGAAGTGAACGAGATTCCGGATGTTTTATATACCGGAAGTCCCGCGGAAACTATCGGTAGGGTTACCGGTATGCGAGTATGTTGATATACGGAGGATGGTTGGTATAAACCGGAAACACACTGTCCGATGACACTGGGCGTCGCTCGCCGTGACAAATCACGCTCTTTGGTCGTTCGCGTAATTTAGCAAGTCGAGTGAGCGGATTGAAGCGACGTTAAAAATATTGGCAAATTGATAAGAAAGAAAGAAAAGAAAAAAATAAGATAGATCCTCACAGAAGATTTATAATAATTGTCCGTCACGAGATGGCACTGGGTGCGACATGTGTGGTAGAGTGAAAAATAAAAAAATAAAATAGTCACCGGCGTCTTTTTTTTACGAACGTATAAAGAAAGTGCGGTGAGATATTGCGTGCCCGCCCGTCGACGCGTCGCGACGTCTATACCGACGACATGTACAAACGTGTGGTTCGTGGGAGACTGGCTCGGCAGGGCTGTGATATTCGGCGGTAGCGTCGAGTCAAGTCGGGGATGATCGGACGGCCGGTATGGAGAGTAGTGGGGAGGACGACGCCGACGGCGACGCTTTGCGAGGGCGTGGTCCTTCCTCTTCTCCTGGGGTACACTCTATATCGCCGACGCCCGGCGTCTTACATCTCAGATCCCCTTTTGCACCCACTATCAGGTACTTTTATCGGGAACGCTATGATAACGAGGCGTCGCGACGCCGGCTGGTCACTGATTGAAAATCAGCTGAGCCTCCCTCTCTTTTACCACAGGTGAAGGACCTCAGGAGCACCTTTATTAAATATGGAAACTCTTATTAATTCTTTATGGAAGATGCTGCTACCTGACCTCCTGAATTGCGTCTTCCAGGATCTTTAATCTTTGACCAAGCCAGTACGTCCATCCGCGTTGCTCCAAGGTATCGTGAATTCCCATAATCGATCTTCCTGGAGCATCCTCGCGGGACAACAACGAACGAAACTGATCCAGGACATAAAGACGTCAAACTGCCAAGAAATTAAATGGCTCAAAGGAGTAATAGGAACTCACGTAGAGGAGAGTGAAGCAGTCAAGGATAAAGTAATTCGGTTTTACTCGTCTCACCAGGAATCGATACGACGTCTTCCACTCCAGATCCACAGTCGCTGTTACGCGAATGCCAGCGATGCTAGAATCTCCACTAGGTTGTGGACTGGGTGGACTTAATCAAGGATCATTAAGGGCACCCCGTGGATGAGCTTATTGGAGGTCGCCAAATTAATTGCATCATCCTAGAGATTAGCCTCCAGGTCACCCTTACTGTATTAGTAACGTAACGATGAAAATGACACATTCTATGTTCTCAAAGGGATACGAATAAATATAACCTCTCTTGCCCTGTTATCCACGCCAACCTGATCTTCCTCTACGCTTCCACTATTGCGGCACGACATCCTGGTGACACCAGCATCGGGACGTCGCGATGCTGACCCAATTGGAAGCGGCAAGACGAGAGGGCATCGTAATAAGCGTCGAGGTGACATGCCTGACGGTCCACGTCGGGCAAGGTTAAGCGGCGACCCTCGGCACTTATAAATAACTGCCAGCGATCCAACTGGCGTTCCGACGCCTAGAACGTGATCTTTTCCCCGATATAGGACGATCGCCGTCCATTATGGGATAATACGACACGTTATACCACTGCATGAAAAAGAAAAGTGACTAAATAACTCAAATGATAATGAATCTATCGATAAAAGTTCCAGCTTTGGTGTAACCTAACCTTACTCTTTCTTATCCGCCAATCACTGCCTGACCGACGAGTCAACGAACCGTTGACACTGAAAAAACATTTGAAATAAGTAACTGAAGAAAAAGTCGAATCTAAAAAAATAGAAATAATTCATTTCTCATTTCTTACGTCGGAATTCTCTTCGACTAATTCTATATTAAGATACTTCTATTAATACAGTCAGGCTTCTAAGTACCGTACAAGTACCTGTTATATTAGGAGCATCCGGTATCTTTCTCTGGTCGTGTTTATCGGGTCAATGGGAATTTTCCTCGTAGCTGAGAGAAGATTACGAAAATAAAAAATAAAGACAGAAATCCTGCGCCAGGAGGAAAAAGCATGAAAGAAATAGAAACAAATGAGCGTTCTTTGAACAGCGTGGGAGGGTTTACGTGCGTAAGTACTGGCGAAGACGACGTTGGAAGTTCGCGCGTTATTGGCGAGTCGCCATAAATAAACAAAAAAAAAAAGATAGATTAACAAACAGAAAGCCAATAAGAATACCCGAAATTCCGCGATGTGACCATGTTGCAATAACGCCGGTGAATTAGCCGTTCCTGCCTGCGCGTTCGATAACATTGTCAAGAAATTCAAACTAGACATACGAGAAACATTTCCAACGTCCTACACAAAAATACTACGCGATACAATACAAATGATAATTAACAAACACTGGACGCGTCTAGTTACAGGATAGAAGGTGGCCGCACTTATCATTCCATCGTGTTACAAATGGTTATATTTTTTCTTGCTTTGTTACAAAATGTGATACTGTCGCACGCTACGCACGCCTCTCACTCTCTCTCTCTCTCTCTCTCTCTCATTCCTTTGCAATACACAACGACATCTTCCAAGAGACTCGAGTACTCAATTACCGAGCAATTACCGACCAAGCGTATCAAGTCATTCATTCTCATACAATCTTCTTTACCAAGAGATATTATCTCCACTTTTTGCTACGTCCGCAATTCGAGATAAGAAAAAAATGAAAAACACAAATTCACTGATTCGAAAATGGCAGTGAGTCCTTCGAAATGATGCGCTACAAACTTTTATAAACGGATGTGCAGATGCTAGAATTAATGAATGCTGCAAACCCATCTTCACGCTCGAACGAGCAGCGACGATTCTCATATTTTCGTTTTCTTTATCTTTTTCTTTTTGATAACTAATTATGAATTCGTCGGGACCCGTTTTAATTACGTACTATGATAAGTTATTAAACGGTACAAGGCTACACGTGCATTTACAGTATATACAGTTTCACGGGTCCTTCTTTGAATGCATCACGCAGGAAGATGCTGCGGACAGACATTAAAAAAAAAAAAAAAACTTCAGCTACATCTCTGAGACAACGATAACGATCTGGAGAATAAATAGTAGACAAAGAAATAATTAATAATCATATTTTCAACGAGTCCCCGGACTCCTCATTAAATCCAAATTTCAACACACACACGCACACACACAAAACACGCGCGTCTCAGCGGCAATTTAAAGACACACGTTACAGGTATTAAACTCCTAATAATAATAATCCCAATAATAATTCCTGCTTCTCTATACGATTCAATAATACGATTAAATGTATACACATATATATATAATATATAATATGTATACGTACGTGTATGTATGGATTTATGTATTTTTATCGTTAGTCATCGTTTCGCATTATTATTATTATTATTTAATCCTATATAGTTATAGTCTAAACCGAACGCACAACACCCTGAGGACACTGCTAAAAGGGACGCAAGTATTGGAGGTTACCTTTCTTTTTATATATATATATAATTTAACAAGAGACCTCGAATAGTCAATATAATCGTAACAACGTTCGTTACGTATGTCTAACGTAATAATTTCAATAAAGAAAAAGAAAATGATACGTGCGCGCGATTTTTCGAGCAAAAAGGTTAAAGAGCAACATGCATAGAGGAACTTTGTAGAGGACGCCAAGTTATGGTTACCGAGGACAGATTGGATTCCGATTGGCTTTGGATTGTAGAGTGATCGGCACTCCTGGGTGCGCGAGGGTACTGTACGTCCACGTTCATTGGAGCAGGATTAATTATTCAAGCAATTAATTAAAAGAAAATTGGATCATCAGAGAGCAAAAGAACAGAGACTGACGTGTTATTCTTTCTTCCTCAATTTTTCCCTTTCAAACACTAACAAAAACATAACCACTCCACGTGTGTACAGTACGCGCAAAAAACGCCATGGCGCGGACGGCAATGTGTTAAACTTGAAAAAACAACTTTTTTTTTTTTTTTCGAAAATAGACACGCGCCAAAACTACGTCATGAATTCGGCTTTAATGGACCAACGGTTCAACGGTTGGTTGACAGCTGTCAGGATCAAGTGGTGCCCTCAGGCCGTACGGCCCTATGTTACCGACCGAACGAGGTAGTAGCAAGAGAAAATTCAAAAAAATAAATAAACATGCACAAACATTTTTTATGTTCGCTTTGTCGTTACATTCTGAAATTACGTTTCCTCAGGATGCTGCGAGAAGGAAGGAAGGGACGGTGGTCTGAGGCTGGCTCGGTTCATGGACACAAAGTGGGCTACCTCGCCTGTGTCTAAGCGCCTTACAATTTACGTCATTGATTAATCGACGATTAGTCGTCGATACGTAAAATCAGTATTGAACGATTGATAATTGCCGTCGAACATCCCTTTTTCGGGGCTTGGAATTCACCGTAAAGAAATAATGGACAGGACGTAGATGGATAATGGGAAATGGAGGATATCGTAGGAAAGGTAGTGAGGATAAGGGTAGGATCACTGTTATTTACGATTTTTACTTCTTTTTCTTCTTCTGTTACTATAATTGTCGCTTCACGAAGCATTTAGGCCAGATCAGAGACTTCAACGCGACAGACACAGGCGAGACAATATAATCGATACAGTAAAAATATAATAGCGACAATTCGATCGATTGATAATCTATGAGCGATCAATAATGAAAATTCTCATCTCTCTTTCTCTCTCTCTCTCTCTCTTTAGGTACACATCGCTATGGTTCTTTTTCTCTTGTTCTTTTCTGCTTTTTTCTCGCGTCGCCATAAAAGCTGGTAATAAATGGCGACGATAATCTAAGTAGATTAATAATATTAATATGGTAATAGCTATAATTATTGTATTATAATAATAATCAAATATAATAATAATAATAATAATAATAATAATAATAATAATAATATTAATAATAGTAAACTCCTGTTAAAAACGAATCGCGACAACCACTATACTGGTAATGAGCACACCATTCTCCTGCGGTATTAAGGAGGTCCTATCGATGCATGCTAGTCAACTGATCAACTATCGAATCAATTTCATAAATCGATTAAAACCAACCGAACTTTCTACTTAATATAGAAATTTGTTTGTAGGCGTTTATCTTTGTGAAATTAGCTCATTTGTACAAATATATTTTAAAATCATACTCACACTTGACTTTTATTTATTTGTCTATTGGGTCTCTCCCGATGAATTTTTAATTTAATTTGCAATTACTCTTTGAAACACCCGGTAAAGTTACTTTTTTATGGTATATAGCGAATCCTGAAGAATTCACGAATCCGTAGTATACCATTTCTTGCTTCAAAGTTCACTTTAAATATGTTAGTTTCTCATCGAAAGTCGAAATTCAATCTCTGTGACCTTTGAGTCCATATATAAAGTTTCGTTTTTAATATTCCTTTTCTTAACATTTTCGTCGGTGAGCGACCTTCAAATTTTGCAATTCAGTTCAGAATTGTTTAATTTATAACCTATAACAGTTTCAGACGTGAAAATTCAAGTAGGTAGTTTCGACAGGACCTCCTTAATTAATCGACCGCGATCACGCAACGACACTAACAACAAACGTGAAAAAACACCGTCGATCGGTTAACGTTAATATATATAATATGTATATGTATATATATTAAAGAAAGAAGGTAGGAGGAAGTATATAGCGGAAATATTTACGTGTCACTATGGCGCGCGTTTAAATAAAATCTCACTAACGCCTGCGCAATCGGTGAGCTGCGAATCACGAATGCGATAGAGTAAAAAGTACAAAACGAAACCAAAAAAAAAAGAGAAAACAGTAGTAGACAAAGAAAAAGAAACGATATAAATAAGATAAAAGAATTCCACGAGACCGTATAAAGTGCCGCGAGGAATCCGTTCTGGTACTTCTAGAAATCGTAATGGCGCCATTGAAGTTCTCTTTAACATAGAGAAACAGTGAATACTTGAATATTTCAATAAAAACGTTCATTGGCTACGCGGGTAAATGCATTTCCGGTATACAGAACGCTGCCCTGATAGCTGCCGAGTTGATTGCGTATTCGCGAGTCGTGATACCCGGTAGATACACCTGGTCGTTGACAGATCTCGCGACAGAGCAAATCCTCAACATATTCAATTGTATAGATTAACTTAAACGAATAAAATATCTAATAATTAATAATTGCGAGTTAAATAATTAAAAGTTAATTAATACACAGTCGAGTTATTACAATAGCTGCCATATTTCGTGTAATGCCTGACGGATAATGGACTGTTCTTTTTTTTTTCTTTTCCTTCTATCTTTGGGCTACGTTGGAGACGAGAAAACAAAACGGGTTGCGAAAGGGAAATATTGTCTGTACCCTTCGTCACTTCCGGTCGAGATACCAATCACACTACGTGTGTGGGCGTGCGCGTCTGTATATACTTCTCTGTATATAGTATTTATATTATATACTTGTATCGAACTATGGCTAAAAAGGATTTGAAAATATCAATCTAATGAAACGAAGGAAAAAATTTCTTTATAAACGCAGATTTGTAAAATGCGTCGACCAGAGATGGGCTAGGAATTTTCTAAAATTCGTTTTCTCCTCGAGTGCCGTCTAACTGCAACCTCGAATACTAATCGGAAATACGTGAATTGGATCGATAAATCAATCAAATGTCTACTTTGATTATAAAGGCTAATCTCTTCCTCGCGATTGATATTGTCTCTTATATTTTATGCCACATAAGAATTAACCAATCATCTCTCATTGTAAACACCACTACCTTTGAGATACATAAAACGGTACATAAGATAATGCGTGAGACGTGGTCGTGAATGTGATCGACCGTACAGTCCGTCCACGCGGGAAATAGCTTTTCAAAAGGGGCAAACTTTCTATGACTTTTAAGCTAAAAGAGTCCCCTGAACTCTTTTACCTGGTGGACCTATACTTTTATCTTTTACGTTTTCCGTTTCTCTTTTCTTCGTCTTTTTGTCGAGGATCGAACTGAGCGATGTCAAGATAATAAAAATAATAATACCTATAAGTTACATATACAAAGATTAAGAATCCATCTAAGTTCGACGATAAGACTCAGCTTTTCTCTTTTGTCACAGAAGCTGAGACGGTACAGTTGTACGTCACGACGGCAGGCGCCGATTCCCCCATTAACGGCAGTGTTGAACGGAGACAATGACGGAGACGCAAAGCTTCAGCGCTTCTATCTATCTATTGTCACGCCTTTGAATTTCAATTTTATTCGCGATTCTTCAGTATCGTTCCGTGAAGGTTCTCCGCGGCGACGAGGACGGTGTCGTGACACGTGGGAATCGTCGCGCACCCTCCGGGTCAATGAATAACGACCAAAGATAGAATGACTATGAGGAAAGTATACGCACGGAATAAATTCCGGGTAAGCAGACAACGAAGTAGAAGAAGTGCCGATGGCATTATGGAGCAGATATCGTCGATATGGAGATGATAAAAATATAGAAAGACAGAAGATAAAGAAAAATAGTCATGATCGGTCCTCGACTCGGCTGAGGATGGCTGGATTAATAATATTTCCGGTAATATCGATTAAAAATTTTCTCCTCTCTCAGAATATCTTGCTCCACATCTTCTTCATCTTCTACATAAATTCTCTTCCGGCGTGAGGACGGTTCGTCTGTTGCGGTAGCCGGCCGCGACCGCGTCCATTTCCGCTTGGCGTGTGTCTCCGGGTGTTCCTGATCTCCCGGTCAACCTCAAGCTCCTCCAGCTTCATAGTCAATCCCAGCTTCTGCTGGACCGCCAGACGTAGAAGTTGATTAAGAGTCTTCCTGTCATCCTCGGCGACAGCCAGCTGACGGTGAAGCTCATCCACTTGGGTGACGTACTCCTCGCAACGGGCAGCGAACATTGCCCGTAGACCTGGGGAGTGTATGGTTAGCAGGGTTTAACACGAGAGACAGAGATGAGGGTATTAAGAGAAGATAATGAAGGAAAAGAGAGAATAAAGATACATAGACAATGAAAGCATAGGAAGCATGCTGGATCTCCTAGGAAAATTTTTGATCCCAAAATAAACACAAGAAAACATGCAACCAATACCAACCGAGGGGCACGATCACTAGTTAAGAAACTTCCTCAAATTCTTTATCGGCAACCCATTATCTTTCATCTGGATATGTGTAGTTCAGTTTAGGCACCTGACTAGCTTTTTATCTCATAAGTTACACAGGATGTTATATTTATATGACCTGTGGCTAATTATCTTCTATGTCACCGGACAACATTGTCTTACGCATACGGACAGTCCTACTGCAAAATCTACCATGGCACAGCTTAGTATTAGAATCAGTATATAAGTAAGCACTGTGCGATTAGGATTGTTCATATTAATGCGTTAATCGATGCGTGTTAGTGGAAGAAAAGATCAAGAAAATATAAAAATTACTAAAGAAGCTCTTAAACAATTCTTGGACAATGATATAGAATTGTAAGGTGGGTAATACAGTGGCTAACTAAACGGGGTATCGAAAAGAAAAAAAAAAAAAAAGAGAATGACATCAGAAACGCAAAATAATTAAAACAAAATATTAATATATAACCTACGTAAATCAGATTGACTAATCTAATTACTCATGGCAACAGTAACGTAAGCGCATAACCGGCATAAAGTTTCTTTATGAAATAAATGGAATTAATATTCAATGTACGTGCCTAGTCGTCGCTTTCGTTTCTGCATTCTTTATGCGACATACGTTGTGTCACAATTCGAGTGCAAACTTAAGAAAATAAAGAGAATAAGGACTTCTAATAAGTGTCGCAACTCACTTGAAAACGTTGCAGCATTCTCCTTGAGCATTCTCAACTCGTTCCTAAGCTTCAGCATCGTCTCGCTCACGATACTCTTCTCGTTCTCGTACTTGCTCTTCAAATTATTCAGAGCCACCTCCGCAGTATTCTTATTAGACTTCAATACTGTTCTAAGTGTGGCGACCTGTTCCCTCTTCGCAGAAAGTAGAGCCTTCAGTTTGATCACTTGATCCTGAAGATCAGCAACCTCAGCCTTGTTTTGATTGGCCGATGCTGAAATAAGATAGAACAATCGATAAACATTTCTTCTTACTTTTGAAATAAGTAACATTAGATATATACAGTTTAACTCACCCTCGCTGACATTATTTTGCATCCCCTTGATCTTGGAGAACTCAATAGTATGCTCAACAGCACTTCTAAGATGTTTTATCTGATCCATTGCCGTTTCAATGTGCTTACTGATTTCTTTAGCCTTGCTGAGACTCTCCAGATCCTTGATCTGAATGTCACTCTTGAAGATGGTCCTGAACAGCTCGATCTTACCATTCTCTTCCTCTTTATCTGGTACAATCTTCTCATGATCAAGAACCACTCTGGACGGTGTTTCACCATTTACAGTACAGACATGGTGATAAAGTTGTGCTAATTCATCGGAGATGGTGAGCAGGTCATTCTGCGAGGAGTCTAGGGAGCTGCCAGCCTCTGCAGCTATCTTCGACAAAATCTTCACATCAGATTCCAACTCCATGCTACGCTGCTCAGTATCCAGTAGCTGTAACGAAGGAAAAATATGCTTGGTGAAAATCACTGTATACTCAAGAATCATCCCCAATGCCAACCCAGGGGACGAGTATCAGACTCTTGAACGTTACTGAATGCATGTAACGCAGACTCCATATCAGGGCGCCTTTCGAAAGCACGACTCTTAGCCGCAAGCTGTTCCATTCGCATAGATGGAAGTGTTCTGGACCAGAAGGTACAAAAGGATGACGGATGACGTACAAAAGGAAACAAGGAATATAGTAATCCCGTAGCATCGCGTAATAATGCTTCGTGCAATACAGGCTGCCATCTTAATCTGCCTTATATTTATATTCTTATGACATGCTGCGTTAGAGGCGATTGATTCGTATCATGTCAGAAGATGAATAATACGGACATTCCTGGAAGTTTACGAGCTCGTTTTCCCCACTATATAATATAATTCAATATGATGCATGAATGAAAGAAGCCGCTCGCGCGATCCGTACATTTATATAAAACGAAGTAAGAGTCCCTGTGAAGCAGAATACGTCTGTCGCAAAAGATTTTCGTGCTGCGACTCTCGAATGGCATTCTTGTGCATTTTTATATATTTTTTGTCCTTGTTTAATTGTACGTCGTCAGTGTTTACCTGAGGAGTAGTTTCAATGCAAACAGACTAATCCTTATTTAAAAATCGCTTATACAATAGAGAGTAGTACTTTCACGTCACGTAAAACGTTCTGTTAAGTGATATCAAGGATACATAATATAAAGCGGTATTTATAATAGGCGGCTGTTAGGACACTGAAAAGCAACGTGTACGGATCGATTAGAGGAGCCAATAGTAAAAATAAAACGAGTTATTATTAATTGAATATAATAAATACGTAAAAAGGGGGCCACACGCTCCAACCTTTTCTCGAAGGCTCTTCTCGGTGACTGGCATCTGAAACGCCATAATAACTATTCAAATTGTGGATATCTAAGACGGTTGCTCTTTCATTTTTTTTCTTTTACTTTTCAAAAAACCGTCCTTGTGCACTAAATATTCCGCTGTTTAGCGTGCTACAAACAGAAGTGGGAATTTGAGATTCTGACCGATTAGAATCCTCATGCTTTCTTCGTTCGGTCGCTGTTGATAAGGATTTGACAGTGGATAACTTTTGAATAATACATAATAAGAATAGAACCTACCTTGTTCCTCAGGTTCGTTAATTCCGTTCTAAGTTGTTGTGTGGAGTCGGACACTGTGAGACCCTTTTCTAACTCTGACAAATCCTTTTGCAACTGTTCTATTTCCCGTACTGACATCGTACTCCATTGGTGATATTGTACGACAGCCTGAAATAATAGAATTAGGATTTGATGAATATCAGATTGAGGTTAGTTTTAAAATTTGTTGTGAATAATGTTTTTGTTTACCTGCGTCAGCTTGTCTAGAGCTATTTCCTCGTTTTGCTTCTCTGGAAGCTTTAAATGTAAGTGATGGAGTGACTGTACATGAGCTGCCAACTGAACTATCCTGGCCATGAAGGACTGCAACTCGCCCTGACTCTTTTCTACAGCGTACTGAGACTCCCTCAGGTTTTGTGTAAGGAGAGCTTTCTCACTTTCAGCTAGTTCCAGCTGCTTCTCCAGTTTCTTTAGTTCATTTAGATGAATTTCGGAGAAGAGGTCCACTTGTTTGCCAGCTGCGGATGTGCCAGGTTCTTGGGTCTTAAGATCTGCCTCAATTCTTCTCAATGCTGGAGAGTCGTCTTCTCCATCGCTACACATTGCTTGGTCCTCGGTGATGCCGCGAATCGATAAAGCTAGGTTGTAGATAGATTCACTGTTGATTCGCTGATCTAGTTCCTTTCTTAAAGCGTATTTGGCTTCGCGCTCAGCCTGAAGAGATTCCAGAGCTTCTTCCATCTGCTTCTCGGCGATTTTCTTCAAATTTGTTAATTCGTCTACTTGGACATTCAGAACACCCACTTCCTCTGTCAACCTTCGAATCTCATGTTTGTCACCTTCGAGCTCCACCTGACTCGAACGCAATACTGACACCTGCTTTTGCAGGGATATATTCTCATCCTCCAGTTCAGAGTAATCCTGTAGTAGTCTTGTTTCACGAAACTTGCACTCGCGTAATTCTGTGCGTAGCGTTTTACGTTCGGCTTCCGCCTGCCGATGGTCCTTAATAATTTCATCCCGCTCTTGCATTGCATGGTCCCGTTCTGCCTGAACACGCTCCAATTCGTGTCGCAGCTACAATACATAAAGAACAGTGAGAAATTTCCTTAAAATAAAAGAAGACATTACACTAATATGTAGGTACCTGCTTAGTCTCATTTTCTAATTCTACTATCTGGAACTGAAGTGAAGTCTCACGTGCAGCACTTTCATTAAGTAGGCTTTCTTCCTGCTCGATGCCACTCTTCGTAGTGAGCTTTGTGGTCGTTTGAAACTTAGCGAGCGCCTAAGAAGCCGAATAAACAAGTAAAATTAATACAAACATTGAATGTCAAACTCACCTCAGTACTACGTTGCTCCATAATATGTTCTTCTGAAACACTGGAGAACTGATTTCACAGTCTCAAGGGAAACAGAAGAAGCATCTGGCTCTTGTATATACAAAGTCTAAAGACATCTGGTAATACCTCTTGTTTATTTTTGCTCTAAACTCGTAGGGTAGATTCAGTAACACAAAGTGGACTAACCTTGAGTTCACAGTATGCACTGCACTCCAACCAAGTAATAAAGACTCAAAATATGATTCTAAGAGGACAAAAAGCTAAATCCAAATTAACCTTCTGAGTGATGTCCAGCTCATGTTTCGTGTTCTCGTAGAGGCGCTCCAAGTCGTTGCATCGTTGCTGAAGGGTAGACTTTTCCTCGAGCAAAGCAAGTCCATACTGTGCCGACTGTATCTTCTCTCTGGAAGTGAGATCAAGTTCCCGGGATAGTCTCTCGACCTCTGTCCTCAGTTCCTCAACCGTACTGGCCCCTTCGGTCGTGGCCATTGCTGCGCTCTCGAGAAACGAACCGTCTGGTCCTTTCGCCTTCTTCCTATCTTTATTAGCGTTACCGCGACTCTCTAGTTTCCTCACCAGGAAGCGCAGTTACTCGCAGAGGGTGCGGGTGCATTATTCGTCAATTCCCCGGCGCCGTCAGTAACGCGTATCCCCTTTACAGGCAGAGGAGTGCCTCACATAGCTCACAAAATTGGACCTCGTGAACTGGACGGTGAAGAAGAGAGGGGGGATACCCTCTGACAGACGTAAAAATAAGGCGAACACGACGACGCAGGCAGAAACACGGATGAAAAATCCGCACGAACCGGATACCCACGTCGATGCCTTGTCGTTCCGCTTTTCAACGGTTCTGTTGTTTCGTGTTCCCACCGTTCACCAGCACCGCTCCAAACCGCTCACAACTCGCCAGACTCCAATCTCCTAGAATGGAGGACAGTGTCATGCCAGCTTCCAACACCACGTATCCCTCCTCGCTCGATAATCCATTTTACAGTAAATCAATTTTATGGTATAGGGTATCGTAAAGGAAGAGTCCCAGCAAGGTAGACAAGATAACCGTTGTTTCCTGCAGAATTTGAATAAGCTTTCCGCTTCTAAATGCTTCGCAATATTATTTTTGAAGATGAACCACCGGTAACGTCATCCAGATACATAAGATCTTTTTTTGATACCTTTTTGGACAATGAATGCTTTGTGAAACAGCTAAACTCATTCTGGCAAATCAAGATTATTCATTGCGATGATTATTTTGGAGCATGTACTCATATCACAGTTGCGTACCAAAATATTGATGATATACGGCTTGACTCATCAAGCCTGATGAATACGGAAATACATCTTGCACAATTGGCTTCCGCTTTCTAATGGTTTAAAGGTAAGGGTCGAACGGTTGTTGAGCGCGGGATATTCGAATCGAATCCGTGCGACGAAAACGATAAAAACTGAAAATTATGAGTTGGACATTTACGCTTTTATTAGTAAATAATTGTTCCCTCTCACGCAACTTAAACCATAGATACAGAGGAATACGTTTGGTGTTATTCTACTCTTTTTCTTTAATTGCAGGGGTGAGGGTTTAGGGCTGTGAATGACACGTCGTGCTTCCTTAGGCCTTTTTTTGCTTTTGACGCGACGGAAGGAGCACATATCGCGGAACGAGAGGAAAAAGGCGATGGCTAATGAAGTTCTATGTTAAATCTAGATGATTATTTCTCTCTTGATATTCATCCTCTCCTCGCTTCTTTCTTTGCTGTTATTGTGGAAAAAAAAGATGAAGGGGGATTTCGTTACGGTAAAATAAAGACGACGGATGATTGCCTCTCCGTACGTATTCTATTTCAAAAATTCAGTTTAAAAACATAACTTTGAATACTCCGTAATCCTTTATTACTTTGTAGCTTATTTTTTTCTTCGTCTTCTTTATCAAAGTCTTGCTTTTCTTCGTCTTCTTCAACTTCCTCCTCCTCCTCCTCCTCCTCGCCTTTCTCCTTCTTTCATTTAAAGTATTAATAGATTAGTTTAATATAAGTCGAGCACTGACTGGACCAATATCCAATCAGAATTATCAATACACTGTAACAGTCGTATTCTTTACAATAATCGTACGTAAGTCTTGTAGCAGAGACAAAAGCGCAGGTGCCCCAGTCGCACTCATCTTTATTTCATCCCCCACGCGCCCCACCCCGTACCAACGCACAGTTCACAGAACCTTCGACGCTCCTGCGCCAAATTTGAACAGCCAGAGGATAAGCTCAACGAAACGGCGGCAAATTCAAAATCTTAAAGCGAACGAAGGCTACAAACTACAGATAAAAGTGTCGCTCAGTCACGATGGTAATACGTACATCGGTAGAAAACTATAATAAACCGTGATGATCCTTCGCAATTTAATTAGTAATTAACACCGTCAATTATTTCGCAAGTAGCATCGAAGGCTGTTTTTATATCCAATAAAGCAGAATACAATGGCCTGTTACTTTTTTTCTTTCCCTACATCAATTATGTCTTCCCCGTCTTCTTCTTCATCGTAATTTTCCATCTCTTCCTCCCGCTTCGTTTTTGCTTCATCTCTCCTTAGCTTTAACTTTCACCGCATCTCAAATGATCATTCCAGTCTCGTAAGACGCACACTCGCCCTACGACAATAACTCTCATTATTTTTCAAATACCAGGATTCGCGATCATACGCGTGAGATCGGACGTCAAATACATTAAATAGTAATAAGTCGCGAGGATACGTTTTCCGTATTTTTTCGTTATCATTTTGTTTCCTCTTCTCCACCCTCTTTTTTTTTCGTCATCCTCTATTTCTCTTTTAAGTATAACAACAAAGCCGTTGCAAGACACCTGTACTACCGTAGTGTTCATACGCAACAGGGACGCTTCCATTCTACAGAGTCAGGCACGCCTGGCTACCGGACATTTTTTTTTAAATACACCTTGTCACTGCTGGCAAATCAACCAAACAAAACGAAAACACCGATATTACACCTATGATTTTTGAACTGTTACACGTGCAGCATCAATGTACCAAAATATACGAATCTCGATAACTCATAAAACGTAACTTCATGATACAAATGACCGATATGTCCAGAGATTAATCAAACTTAACAAATAGCATTAAATTAAACGTGGAATCGATTTTACAAAATAATATGTCTATATAAAAGATTCAAACGTTTCGCAACAAAGTCAGAGCCCAATAACACAAAGAAGCTATATTTACTTTTCCAGTCTTTTAAGAAATCATTATTGTTATTTGAAAACATGCAATCCCATTCGCAAGTGACAAAAATAGTTGAACAGCAGCGACCAAGAAGTATACCCTATCTTTTTTATACAGTACAAAATACAGTTCCTGCGTATATGTATCTCGATGCGCAATACATGCGCGCGCGCAAATTTTACACCGCAGTGGTAGTTCAGTGCGCGCATATATATATTAAGCAACGAATTATTTACCCAACGTGTAAGGACATAATAAGAGAGAGGGAGGGGGAGAGAGAGAGAGAGAGAGAGAGAGAGAGAGAGAGAGAGAGAGAGAGAGAGAGAGAGAGAGAGAGAGAGAGAGAGAGAAATTATATGTACCTATAATTAGTGATATTGACGTTGGAGACTATATGTAGCAAAATTTATGTACCGCTGTCATTAAATGTATATGAATATACATATATTTTTAGTTCCATATATATGTATATACATATACATATAAACATAACATACCTACATATCGTCACGGTAAGTGGAAAAAATTAGATTACGGTGTACAAGCTTTTTATTAAATCGTTATACTTTAGGTAAATTCCCTCACTCGTTTTATCTTTGTCTTCCTTTATCTTGTTCTTCTTTTTCTCATTTAATTTTAACACAAAGTATAGTCGAGCAATTATATTTAAAGACATAAACCAAAGGAGCCGCCTTGTACTCTAATCACTGTCTCACGTCTTTATCCATTCTTCGTTTACGCACTCTTTACTTTTTTCTCTCCTTATCTCTTCATCCGTTCGCTATCTCACGTTATTTATATCGTTAACGGCACCTCGAAAACTAAAGCTTGGAGGGGGAACGCCCCCAATTCTCACGGGATCATTAATACGTTAACGCTCCGACGAGTGTTTCCTTTTAATATTTCACCCTTCCGATTAGCTAATGTAATTATGGTATTGAAACAAAAAACAAAAAAAATAATAATAATGGGGCAGAAATTGCAAATCAAGAGCAAAGAAATGCAAAGGGAACTCACGCGCACGCATGATTCATTCCCCCCTCCCTCCCTTTAAACAAATGATACAAGGATTTTCGCTCGATCCTAGCGCTTATCGTCGTTTAATAGTAATTAAATACGTTCGCTAAAGTCTTTTCTTAATTAGTATGTTTTTTTTTTTCTTTTTCCAAGAGACCGGCAGAGGGCTTGAACATTTTTTTTTTACTTCACGTGACTTTTGCATGCTTTCACGTTTGTTAGATCTTTTGTCTTACGATTCGCGTGAACGTCAATGGTCACTCCTTGACGGGAAATCCATTGTCTTTGATTACAAAGTGGGATAATGAATTAGAAAGAGAAAGAGAGAGAATGTCGTGAAGAAATACCTTACAGAAGATTCGCGAATGTTAATGTGTGTGTTGTGTATGATATATATATAATAAAAAAAGAGGAAAGAAATGTAAATCAGCCTTAAACGTGATCCTTTATATGTATTTTTCGTTTTTATCGTCTACTACGCCTTATGAAAAAGAAAAAAAAAATTGAATATAGAACAGATAACTTTCTCTTCGTTACATTGTCATTCATCGCTAAAAAAACGTTTTATTGTAATTCCTGCCTGAATTGCGTGAAAGGGATGGACAAAAAACTGGACCCCACGCATCCTCACGATTCTCCGGCTCTCCGGTTATTATTATCGTTATCCATACGCCACGAGGAACCACGCTTAAAAAAAAAGCAACTTTTTAAGAGAAGACTGGGCGTTCTTCCCCTCTCGTTTCTTTTTTTCTTCCTTTCTTTCTCTTGCCTTCTTCGTCCTCCTCCTCCTTTTACTCCTCTTCTTCTTCTCTCCACCTTCGCGCTCGTGATTTTCGCATCGCTCCGAATTGACGCAGCGAGACAATACAGGAGAATTCGAATGTCCCTGTATTCGCGGGTAATAAAATAATGGGAAAGTATAGGATCCAAGTATCCTGAGGACTGAGAAACTAGACGATTAAACGAGACAGTCTAAAGTCAGAAACAGGATAAGGACAATTAGGAGGGACTCGTGTCTATATGTGCTAAGTTCAATTCGAATGTATTATAATATTATTACATCGTAATAGCGTAATGTAGGGCGTGTGACCGTGTGTCATTGTCATCCTGATACGAGATTTGATTTACCACGTGTGTGTAATATATGTATGCGTATATGCATTGTGTAATGCAAGTAGTACAACAACGGTGTCTTGTCCGTCCCTCATATTCACATGTACACAGCGTCCGTTTTTTTCATCATTTTTGTTTTTCCATTTCTTGTAAGTATGTCACGTGTGAATGTATGTAATTGTAGTTTTTCTTTCGCGTAACAGCAATAAAAACTTAAAGACGTCATAAGAAAACCCTTGCGAAGAACAACGGTGGGCGGAAGTTACGGGAGCTTGGAGGGAGGGAGATTTGGGGGGGGGGGGGGGGGTAGAGGACGGAGAAGGATTTGGTGGTACTTATAAGGTTACATACGAAGGAAAGAGGGAAATGGGAGTCAGGGTATTGTTTGTTTGGTTGTCGGTGAATGGGTGGTGGGTGTGATATTGGGTATAATATATTTTTTTTGCTTTTCGGGAATTGGGCATGGAAAGATGGGAATCAGAACGACCGTGGCGCAGCACGTCTTTGGCGATTATACGCGTCGACGAGAAGACATACGACCGTTCATCCCTACCTAGCTACAATCCCCGGTAATGGCGCACGCGACGGTAAACGGCTTATCGTTATCGTTAAGCGAGCGGCACAGCTTCCGGTCGTCTCCTACTTCCTGTCGTCCTGGTCGCAGTCGCGGCTGATGTGGCCGGGCTTGCCGCAGACGTAGCAGGTCTTGCCGACGGCCTCAGGACAGTTGCGTGCGATGTGGCCAGCCTTGTTGCAAGTGTAGCAGCTCTGCGATGAGAAGCGGCCAGTGTCGTTGCCCTCCGGGCAGCTGCGCGCGATATGACCCGTCTTGTTACAGTTGTAACAACTCAGCTCGGGCCCCTAGGTGGAAAGGTGGTGCAAGCCACTTGGTTAATCAGCCAGCAATGATAAGTGAAGGGGATGGAAGCATCCTTAACGTGTTGTGGATGCATCGCGTGGACTGGCAGTGAGGATAGGATGTGGTGATGGAGCACTCATCGACAAGGATATTTTGTGGTTTTTATGACTGCGGTGTAGCTGTTAGGAGGTATGATCTGGTTTGCATCGGTGAGCTTACCTGCTGGCAGTCTTTTGCAATGTGACCCACGCCGTTGCAACGATAGCAGAGGTCCTGGTCCTCCTTGCACTCACGTGCGAAGTGTCCATATTGGTTGCACTTGAAGCACTTCTCGCGACCGCGTCCAAAGCCACCGTCACGATCACGTCCACGGTCTCCTCGTCCGCCGCCAGCACCACCCTGAGGACACTCCCTTGCGAAGTGACCCATCCGGTTACATTTATAGCACACGCTCGAACTCATTTTCTATCGATCTGTAATCACAATTTGTTGAGTTTATTCGATTGCTACATTGGGATTATTATATTTTAATTGTCCTTGATTGTTCAAAGGACGTGTATTTGGAGACAAGGATCATTATCATGGATTCATATAGAAGTGCAGAACTTTGGACTTTTTTCTCAACTAATTTAAAGAAACAAAGACACGTAAGTGCAAAGGATAACAGAGCAAAACGAATATATAAGAGCAAAATGGTGCCAAAAAATACTGCAAGGAGAAAGCTGGAGAAATTTCTGTAACAGCTCAGCCTTGTGACTAATATAGAAATAGAAAGGTGGGCTTTGCCATTACTGGGATAAGAAGAGAAGTGTAACAGCAGCATCTAGTCTCATGTTTGCGAGCCACATAAATTCACATCTTAACCATCGTCCCAACAGAAGACACAATGATATCTTCGCATCACTCACAAACAAGTATCCCAACGCAACATGTCTCCAATAGACTCAAGCCATCAAATCATTACTAAGAATATTTTTTTTCTTATACCCTCTTGACGTTACCAGATAATCCAAGAGTTGCACACCCGATAAGAACACCAGTCATGAGAATTTGTGTAATTATAACGTCACTATCTTTAAACAACACATTCACACTTCTTGACCAAGTCAGAAATTCCAAAGCAACAACTACACAACTCCTCTTTCTCCCTTCCTCAACGTTTATAATAAAATTTGCATCGTCACCGTCCACACAAATATTCATCTGCGATCAACAAAATACTTCAGTACCATCCGCCGTCAACTTAGCCGACCGGCGGACTGACAAAAATGGATGCACATCACAAATTTTTCCTTCGTTTCACGTTGGCCATTTATCAAAGGTAAAGGACCGACGCGTTTTGCTATATAATCGTACAATACAGGAAGATTCGCACCACGGACGAAAACAGGAAAATAGAACTGAAGTACCAGTAAACGAGGTAGTAGAATGGAGTAAGATAAGCTATACGTAAAAGAGCAAATGCATATAGCCACAGAATAGTACATACGTAAAGCGTAGCCGATAATGAAGGAGCAACTGAGAAAATGAGAGAGATGGAGAGATAGAGAAAGGGAGGGAGAATCAGGGAAGGAGGGGTCAGGGATTTACTATTGAAAAAGGGGGAAAAATAAGTAAATATATATATATACGTATGTATACATATATATATATATGTATATAGGCACATATATACGTATCCATAATACTGGAAATCTTGGTAAAACTAGAGAAGCCCTGCCTGATTAACTAGCAACTCACAGGTCACAAAAGGGCAGAGTGAACGAGGAATAAAAATGGCATCGGTCCACGTTCTCACAGCAGGGATATATGGAGGATAGCATGCGTTTCGCAAAGCGTCCCATCAATGCAACAAACCATTGAGGACAATCGAAGCAGAATGAGGAACGAGTAGACTAAATGTGGTAAAGGGAAGAAGAGTAGTACTACGGATATACGGAAATAAAAAAAATCTCACAAATTGACGATGTCGAAAATAATGTATAAACTGAGGTCAAAGACAATGAATCGAAGGTGGATATAATATCAAAAGGTAGAAGCAACGTGGCTGAGGCCCCCACTTTGTGTTAGCACGCACGTACGCCACGGCGCGAAGATGGCATCCGAGAATGACGCCGTAGACGGCGTTTTTTTTCTGCGAAAAAGCCGCGACACCTCGCACCGATCACAGGGACGCCCGAGTCCCAGTAGATAATCCCGGGTTATTCCTATTACCTGTATCGTGATTCTTACGCAGTATATCCTTGTACAATAGGGCAAAACCTGCTACAGAATACTCTGACCACGTGTGGAACCGTACAGCGGTCCGCGGTGAGTCGCCTTACCGTAGTGCCCCACAATGAATTTAACTGATTTTACAGTTTATTTCACTCACCTTCGTTACACCTTGCGTTTTCGTATGGATATGCTCCTCACGTTGTTCTCTGGTGAACTCTTGACACGATGGGCTCGCGGGAAACAGTGTTTTTCCTTGGAAAACTCGAGCCGATGCTTGACCGGACGGCTGCGGCGACCATTGACTATGGGAGCGAAGACCGGCCAATCGTCGCTGTGCTGCCCGCCAAACTCACGCTGCAACAATGAACGCCACCTCCCCCACGAACTGCACGGCCAATTCAGACACTAAATGTGATAGTTTTAGCAGGAAGAAACTGATTATTTGGGCAAACAAGTATTCGATTATTAGTAATATATTATAATGTTATTGTTTTAATTGTCTATGGGTTTTATTGTATGAGAAATGCCGTTGGATGTGCTGAGAAAATCATTGCTCTGATGACCGGTCTTTGCTAGGATTGGTCGGATACCGGCGTGGTTGCGTTTATCAAATTTCTCAGCCAACCGGAGAATGAGTTCGATGCAGAATGAAGTTGCCGGGAATGCCGTAAGGGCAGGTATGTATTTCATCGTTACAAACGACAATAGTGAACAATGCGTCACGAATGTTGACAAAATCGATGAGGTTTTCAGTTGGAATAATTTTCTTACAATAATTCTTTTCTGCCTTGAATGCTATTACTAATGTTTTCATGTACTCTAATCACTTGCTCTTCTTTATATTGTATCTGCGAGGTCGATCTTGTCGGCTTTCTTTTTTTTTTTTTTAGTAAATTGCAATGGCGTCGGTCTGACTTCCGTCGCTTGTTATGAATACGTTGCAGAATGCTGGAGTCGTTCTATACTCCATCGATCGCTAACCTCTTTTTTTAGCTATCCGATGCCGGGCTTACTCATGAATTCGTTTGCTACGGTTTACCGTCACAAAATACTGTCATTTTCACTACTCGTTTTAAATAAGGAATTCATTCTTTCTTCTATTTGTTGTTCACCCTCCTCTGATTTACTATAATCGTAAGGAGATAATCGTGATGGAGAGCACGCGTAATAAGCGGGAACACGAGGAAAACGACGCGGAGGATGGATGGGTCGGGCCACTGCCCTCAGAGGCAGCTCCTCAAAAAAAGCAAAAAGGTTTATTCGAGTAACCTACACATGATTCAAGATAATTAATTGATTTTATAATAATGGGATCATAATAAATGCAAATGTTTTGGTATACATTGTACTTGCTTGTTTCATATTTTTTTCAGTATACATTGATGTTAGAATGTATAATCAAATAAATAAAAGTATTGGCACTGTTGAATTGATTTCATTACTAAGAATTTTCTGGTTTTATTCATTACTCATTATAAATTATATTTATTTGTTTGTTTCTTATGGGAATCTTTATTTTGTAGTTTTGGAGTACGAGCAAGTGTACTTGGATAATTTGCCATGCTGCGAATGCTATGAGAAATCATACATGCACAGAGATGTCATCACACAAGTTTTAGTAACAAAGTAAGTATTTTATAGAAATATTTTTGGCTAATATATATTTGTAAATTTATTACTTTCTCTACAGAACAAATTTCATCATTACCGGAAGCTGTGATGGACATGTGAAGTTTTGGAAGAAGCAAGAAGAACTCATTGAATTTGTGAAGCATTTTCGAGCACATTTAATGGCCATACGTGCTATGAGTGCAAGCTGTAATGGGGCTTATGCATGTACAGTCAGTTTAGACAAGAGTATTAAAGTTTTTGACGTTGTTAATTTTGGTAAATATCTACTATCTAATTGTCCTAATTGTTTCAAAATTATTAATTCATTGCCATCTATATTGCTACTCACATTTGTTTTAATTAGATATGATTAATATGATGAAACTCGATTATGTCCCATTGTGTGCTGAATGGGTATTTTCACCTGGGGATGCAATATCTGCTTTGGCAGTCTCCGATGAAGATTCAAATAAGATATACATTTATGATGGTCAAGGAACAGCTACACCACTACATGTTTTTCAGAAACTTCATACAAATCCAGTTATAGTTATGAGAGTAAGATACCTTTATTGTAATTGACAAGTAATTTGATTACCTTCTTTATAACATATTTCTTTACTCTGCAGTACAATCCTACATACGAGACTTGTATATCCGTCGATAAGGCAGGAATTCTGGAATACTGGACTGGTCCAAAAACAGAATATAAATTCCCAAAATGTGTATCATTTGAGTCGAAATTAGATACGGATCTGTTTGAATTTGCAAAGAACAGAACATATCCCTGTGGTCTGGCAGTGTCACCAGATGGAAAGAGATTTGCATCTCTTAGCGGAGATAGAAAAGTGAGGGTCTTCAATTTCCTCACTGGAAAGCTTTATAGAGTGTTCGATGAGACACTCCAAAGATTCACAGAACTCCAGCAAACAACTCAACAACTCCCGAACATGGAGTTTGGTCGAAGGTATCCTGACACTTGGTATTACGTAAATGTGTTAACCTAAACAATCCGATATAAATTTTCAATAATTTCACAGAATGGCAGTAGAGAGGGAGTTGGATAAAACAGAAACAAACCTCGGGAACATCATATTCGATGAATCCGGCTATATGATCCTTTACAGTACAATGTTAGGAGTGAAGCTTGTGAATCTCTACACGAACCGCTGTATAAGAATAATGGGAAAACCAGAAAATATCCGGCCGATGCAACTAGCTCTATTTCAGGTACTAATCATCATCCAACATCCTTTATCTGAGTCCAGACTAAGTAATGAAAAAAATGAATTCTTAATATTAGGGCAAAGCAAGAAAAACAACAGCTGCAGTAACAGTAGAAATGGAAGCTTCGGAAAACCCAACAATGGAAATGAATCGACCAGACCCGACACTCTTCTGCACAGCCCACAAGAAAAACCGTTTCTACATGTTCACCAGACGCGAACCTGAGGATACCAAGAGTCAGGAGTGTGACAGAGACGTCTTCAACGAGAAGCCATCTAAGGAAGACATCATATCTTCCACGGAGGCTACGAACATGCAGAAGATTTACGACACTGCAGTCATTCACACGGCTCTCGGCGACATCCATGTCAATCTTTTTGGCAAGGACGTTCCTAAAACCGTTGAGAACTTTTGCGTTCACTCTAAAAATGGATACTACAATGGACATATATTTCATCGTGTTATCAAAGGCTTCATGATACAAACTGGGGACCCAACCGGAACTGGCACCGGCGGTGAAAGTATATGGGGTGGTGAATTCGAGGATGAATTCAGGTCAAGTTTAAAACATGATCGACCTTACACACTAAGTATGGCGAACGCTGGTCCCAACACCAATGGCAGCCAGTTCTTCATTACCTTAACACCTACGGTAGGTATCACACTTTGAATTTGGTGAAGGTCTGCAACTGGATATTAAAGATGCATTTATTTTCAGCCCTGGTTGGACAACAAGCACACAGTGTTTGGCAGGGTGATCAGAGGAATGGAGGTCGTCCAGAATATCAGTCAGGTCAAGACAAACCCTAAAACTGACAAACCCTACGATGACATAAGGATAGTTAGCATTACTGTAAAGTAGAAACGTAATTGAATAAATACTTAAATTTTTATTTTAAAAAAACTGTCATTCATTTCTCTTTGTTCTCAAAGGCGATTGTCGTTTTTTTTTTCGGACAAAATTCACACGTTGTGACATGGAAACCTCAATGGCCTTCTGACGTGACGATGAAAAAAGAAATTCAAAATTATAAGTATCAGTTAGACACTTCAAAGGAAAGACAATTTCTAGAAGCACCATGTGTAGCAATAGATCAAGATGTGGAGGACAAGATTGTTGGAACAAAATGGAGGAATTGAAATATTTAATATGCTCTATCGATTGCTGGTACAGAGTCTTTTTCTTTCAAATAAAAGACATTCTTAACTCTTTCTTCCGTGTAGCAAGTGTCCAAAAGTTCCACCACCGCCATCATGCTGTATAATGTTACCACCAAGAATCCAGGAAGTCCCTTGTATTCTGCCACCGCGTCGACCAGTCTGCTGTCCTCCACCACCTTGTGCACCTCCAATAGTTGCTGGACCATGCTGTCCTTGTCCCCTACCAGCACCGCCACCACCAAAATGCCCACCACCACCACGACCATCTCCTCCATGTTGTCCACCACGCTATCCACTTCCGTGTTATCCAAGTAAAATTGCGACCCAGCATGGGACACAATCCTATTTCAAAACTTTGCTGATTATAGTGCAACATAAATACTTCTTCGTGTGATATTCACAATCTAAAATTGCTTCAGGTTCATATTGTTAGATATCCACCATCTCCACCAAAAGATAATTGGAATCATGTTCCTACAACAAAAGCTCCATGAGAGCATTGTGAATGAACTAATTCACCGAATAAAATTTTACGCGATAACCGCCAAAGGTCCAATGGGAATTCTCAGATTTCCATTAAATTGAAAGAACGAATGTATGAAAATGGGGATGAAAGCTGTGCCTCAGGTAAGCCCAATTCTCCCTGTCTAAAAATAGAATTCGCTTAGAAAATTACCGTATAATAATCGAAGCTTATCTCACATACAAAAGTGAACCTTTATAAATTATTTCCAAGGAATTCTTAAACTTCGCAATCAATCAAACCAACCGCTGAACAATAGCTGACATTTTTTTTCCTTCATTCAGCCCCAGACTCATCCAAACAAATGCAATAATTAAAGAAGAGACACTAACAAGATTTGGCTCAATGGACAAATGTTATTACACTTTACTAAATAAGAGTTCTACACAATTTGTAAAGCCCGACTTCACCAAAATCAAATAAACTTTAATGGAGGCCCAAGTATCGCACATGCGACTGATCAAAACACTTATTACTTAGCTAAGTTTAAATTTATGTAGACGAATCCGAGCCTAAGCAAAGAAAAGAAAATTTATAAAAGCAGAATGCCATACGGGTCTATCCGGAAGACTCTCATTAGGATTCAGGAGGCTTACGAAAGCCAAGCTCGGCGAGTCGGGATTGCAGATATCCCAAGGGAGGTCAAGTAGCCAGGGAGAAGAAAAGCCTCTCTAGAAACGACGACGACGTGCCTCGTACAATAAGAGAACGAGACCACGCTCCAGGGAACAATGCCTAATTAGCCGTAATCATGTGTCTCCGATTACAATCGATCATCGAGTACGACTCTCAATCTATTTTCGTAACAGCAAAGTCTCAAACGGAAGCTGCAAGAAATCTAACGAATTACCGTTAAAAACAACAGGGACTACCGATGACATTTTATCGCAAAAGGTCAAAAAGCATTAATCCTATGAAAGTTTCTTGGTCACGTGTCAATTCACTTTTATTTATCTTTTTCCTTGTTCCTTTTTTTGTTCCTTTTTTCTTTTCCGATTCACGTAAAAACGTGCAACGTCGACAACGAGGTACTCCCAAGTATAATGATCGGTGTCAAGTGTATACGAGATGCTTTACAAATACATTGTAACGTCGACGCGATATAAACAGCGACAAATTAAATTTGACATAGACGAGTTATGTTTAATACATTATCTTTTGTTACTATAACTATTAGGTCCCATTCAATTGGATGCGCCATAATGTAATCTTTCAGTCGGCTTATGACGTCCTGTTATTGTTCCGCCATTGTGGATATCTAATGGACACGCAGATATATATATATATTTTTTTTGTTGGTTCAAATCAACGTGACGTCGCCGTGAGAATACTCCATTTGTCAGAGACATTAGAGATGACACTACAAAGTCAAAAAAAAAAGTTTTCTCCTCGCTGAAGCAAGTTATCGATTCGCGACAATATATACCAAGTTCTTACGAATAATAACGACGTTAGGATGTAAAACTCAGTACGCGTTCGAATAAAGAAATGTATGTTTGTGAATGAGAAAATTCGAAGGGCACGACGTCCTGCGTAATATTTCATAAGTTAATACAATTCCTAGCATTGCAAGGTTCTATACAAGATTCGCCGCGAGTTTCGCGGGATTATGATAAAAACCGATAAATTAGTTATATTCAATGATATATATATGTATATAGCATGCTACAGGGTGTCACGAATTATTATGAATAATTGAGAGGATGCTGCGACACCCTGTATACAAACGTTACTAGACTTATAATCTACGATATCAAAGAAATGGATAAATGACGTATTTACAGTTCGATAAAGGTATCTATGAAACGATCTGTACTGTGGGCGCGTACGCAATGTAATAATGCTCTGTAGTATGTAAAGTTAGAGAACGAAAAGATTCTCGCAGCTCTTGGTTTTCCTCTTGATACCCAATAAGTGCTTGAGGATCCTTCGTCGATGCTTGCTACGTCGTCGTCGCGTCGCCTGGTCCCTATCGCGTTGTGGATTCAGCTTAACCTGAGCGAGTATCCCAACAAGTAATTCGTCCACGTGATGCGCCAATCCGGATGAAGTTTCTATGAATTTACAGCGACAATTGTTGGCCAGTCGGCGACCGACTGTTGAAAGAGGGATGCAATTTTAAATTTGACCAAGCAATTGAAAGTGTATCAGTTGATAACAAGATGGCGGAACACTGACCAATCAGTGGTACCTCTCGTTTCCTTTCTAGGTCCACCTTGTTGCCGACGAGGATGACACCATGGTTAGCCATGTAGTCGCTCTTCCACAGGTAGAGAAGCGTCTCTTCAGCTATTTTCAGACTTCTGCGATCCACGACGGAATAAACGACGACGTAGACGTCCGGATTGTAGGTGGAGCAGAAAGTCTCGACCTTGGACAGAATACAATTAATTAATATATATTGTATCCTTATTGCTCCTTGATAGAAACTTTTATTTCCGGTTTCGATAATGGGCGTCATTTTTTCTCTGTGCTATCAGGCTGGAAGATTCCACAGACATTCAATTAAAAGCGATTGTCAATAATTGTTGGAAATTAACCGTAATCGAATTGCGTGACATAAGGACGCGTAAGGGGATGTTATATGGCGACATATTTAATTGATTAAAATCAAGCCTACATTGGCTTTCTTATCACTTCAGTTCATCCTGATCGGTATGTTGATCCTAAGATTATTATTAGAATTAATTGATAATCAATCAAATCGAATGATGACCATAAATTGCTAAATATAAGAAACATGGTTGTGCATTTATAAGGGAAGAAAGGAACAAATGAAGTTACAAAATATCAAATATTGAAGACTTCCTTTGTGCATAGAGCCAAGATTTGAGTTTTTACTTTTTTGTTTTGTTTCTGGATGAAACAAGCGACATTCTGTCGTACATGAACAAAAGTAAAACAAAAAGCTGCTAAATAAATTTGTAAGAGCAGTGTCTGCTCGTTATTTAAATAATAACTTTTCTAAGTCGCTCGACAATGTTTGATGGCAAAGAACGTTCATAAATTTTCTACTGATGCAAAGCGAGGTGAAACAAGACCGAGACAGAACTAGCTTTATTTAATAACAATAACGGTGGAAAATCGACAATTATTATTTCCTGGCACGATGCTTCCTGGCAAAAAAGGACGCAGCCATTAAAGTAAGCATAGCCTGAGCAATCACGGAGGAAAGAATTAAAGGAAAACACGTACGGACCTTTTAACGGATAAACGGAAAGTGAAAATTAATGTACAAAAAGGAAAAGAAAACAGAACCAACGTTCTTCCTCGACCAGACAATGCCATCAGAAGCTGTGTACTTTCATTCTGATCAAGTGAAGAGGGCATACGTTTCACGACCAACGGAGACGTTGGCGAGCAACCACGAAGAATCTATATGAAGGTTGGCAGGCGACCATCTTAACGTTGAAAGTAAAGAGAAGACGAACGGAGTGACGGCAAGAAAAGAAGGAAAGAAGAAAAAGTACAAAGGGACCTGGGAAAGGCAAAAGAAAAAAGAAGAATATTCCGACTGTCCTCCAACGAAGAAAACGACGGTGAAAACGGAGAGAATCTCTCTCTTCTGAAGGAATCGAAAAGTTTCTTCCAAGACTTTTAATTCTATCTTCATAATCTCCCGAGAGTGGCAGCACCGTCATCTACTTATTATTTTTTTTTGTTCTACAGAACTTTCCCTCATGATAACCAAAATGCCACCTCGTCTCTTCTGATTGCCTCTTGTTCGACATTTCTCCAGGGGTCATGTTTCTCCTCCTAATTTGTTCTTCGACCCTTACACGTTCAAATACACGCCACGTGGGTGTTTGAGTTTCTGTACGAGTTTTGCCTTTTTGTCACGTCTAACTGTAATACATATTAGGTTCATAACTTGCTAAAGAATTGCCCTACGCGCAGTGTAACTGTACATAAAAAGTTTACCTAAAGTTGTCATATGATTCTTGGAACGGTTATAACGGCTTCGTCCAAATTGAAACGCCGCCGAAAACTTTACCTCAGTCAGGGCAAACGTCTCTCGAAATACTCACCGATATCTCTGATGCCGGATGATCGATAATTTCCAATTCTGTCTCTTGGCCGTCGACCATCACAGACACGGTTTTCTGTCCGTATTCCTCATCTGCAAGAATATACATATGTATAGGGTGATCCACCAGAAACCGAACATCCGAATGTTTCCCTTGGTTCTGAAGACTCAAAGCGAAATATTCCACGCACTTTGAATTAATTTCGAACGGTTGCTATGTGTATTCTGCGAAGGGATAATCTATATTAATCATGTATCCAAGGTAAACAACCTCCAATTTTCTATATATAAATATATATTTCTAGGTACGTCGAATGCTATATCCTGTATTTCTCTCGCGGTATTATCTCAGAAGTTGATTCACGCTAAGTTGGGGATGATACAATGAATAGCTAACCTAACTAGAAATATGTACAGGGTGACTCATATGAACAGTTACAGATTCGGGTATGGTTTAACCCAGAGCCGTCTACGTTGGGTGTCGCAGAGGGCCGGAGCATTTTCAAATCTGAATATTTTACTCACACTAACCACTCCTAAAATGGTCTCTGAATGCGATAATTCCCAGATAAGTCCTTAATATTTTAGCCACATGGAATGAACCTATAGATCTCTAGTCGGGCCTCACAGACCCATGTAGACGACGGTGTTTCCTTTTGTGACGTAGACGGCGCGGGGTAAACTCGAACGATTATCATTATCATAAACTCATTGACCAGTGACAATGAGACTTGGACCAAGTCAAAACTGTAAGGAGCTCTATTGTCATTGTTCAACGAGTTCGATCGTCGCACAAGCTAAACAACGCTGAGAATCATAATTTCTTATGAATCACCCTGTATACATACATGTTTATCCAAGACAGAATTGAATCTACGAAAAACACCATATTATGCCCCAGTCCATTTTGACGCCAATAGAAGCTTGTTTGAATATCAAGTTTATAAAATAAATTATCGACCTAGCGTCAGTCAGAGAACATAAAGCTGATTGAAATATTGCTCTTATAAAGCGACAATGATAACTAGAAAAAAGTTGCTGTTCACAGCCTGATAATAAAACACCAAGCGAATGAATTTCATCAAGTAATTTTAAATATGGAGCCAAGTTTTAATCGAATTCGGGTTAAAAAATTAACTTTACTCGTCCTATCGTTCCTATGGCAACCGAATACGTGCAATTACTTAAAATGGATTTTAAAACAGAAGAAAGAATTTCGACCTTGTTACGAAAGGAGCGACGAAGCTTTTGATGAGCAAAATAAATTTTCAAGATTATGTTCTCTCCATGTTGTATCCAGTATCAGTGCCCTATCGTATTTCCATGAATTCCGGAACTCAATAAGCGATAACAACTCTACCGATTAGAATCAGTTTATCCCACCGTTCAAATAGACCCAACAATTCGTATTTCTATTGTTCATAGACTAGCCGTCGCCCTTGACACTGATCAAATTTTCATTTTGCAAACAATACAATAAGAGCATCCGATGGATTCTATGCTATTATCCATTAAATCGATATCTATTACATTTTACTCCATAACTTATATTCTTATCAGAATGTATCTATTCTCGAAATAACGAGAGTTATTGATTATACGCAATAACGAGCGTACTTAAGATACTCCAGTTTCTCACCCAATGTGGGTGGAAGTATTTTATCGATTGGTTCGTGTGGCGTTTGGTTGTCCAATCTTTAAATCGTAAATGGATGATCGTGTAATTAACAAAAAAATTATGAGAAAAAGGAAAAAAAAATTTTGGATAAGACATAAGCACGGAGGAAAGAGATAGAAGAATAATTTTCAAAAAGTAAATAGGGTGGAGTGACTGATCGGTCAAATATTAACAGTCGATAAACAAATTTTGGACTTTTTCTTATCCCAGTCCTCTCTCCTCCCTCAACCATCGTTTATATAAAATGACGCTTCAAGCTATTCAAATTCACTGACCCGATAAACTGCGTACCACCTGACGCCACTTGATTTCTTTTTCACTCTACATCTTCCATACTTTTGACACTTCATGGTGAGAAAGTCACTTTTTCTCTGCTTTGTACTTTTTTGTTCATTGTTTTTGTCTATACCTTCTCTCTTCCATCAGCTTTTCCTTAATTTTCTATGCTTCTGCGCAACAAGCGCACGTTTCTCGTATAGGAACTCAATTGAATTAATTTTATCAAAAGACACCTTTGGGCAATAATTTATTTTCTTTTCTCGTCACTCCGTCTTGTTCTGTCTGCTCTTGTTTCCCTTACTTTATCGACACCTGAAGAAGTTTCTGCGAAAATCGCAAGAAATTACATTGCCGCGATAAGTACCTATTTCCAGTTATTATTCGTCCTCTCAGCAAGTGTCGATTACATCTGGTTACTTTGCACATTTTTATTCAACTTTAATTCTTATTTTTCATCTTATTTTTATCTTTCCTGCCTTTTATTTATACGCATCCTTGATAGAAAGAAATCCGCATTCACGATAGTACGATTGAGATTGTGAAGAAAAAATATTATTTCTACTTACTAATTCTATTGATTCGAATGAATTTTTACTACTTCATTTCTATTGATTCTATTGATCTAATGGTGAAACGACAACCGGGATATGGTAATGAAATTTCAGACTCTTCAAGCCGAACGACTATTGGTCTCGATCTCGATCTCTTTGATCTCGCAGTCGCAAAGAAAAGGCCGACGAGAACCACCGCTTTAATTAAACAAATTTTCACGTAAACTCAAGCTGATGAGATGAATTACGAGTGAACTCTTTTAAGCGGAATGCAACGTTCCGACGAGTTTCAAAAAGACATTTGAACTTTCCCGCTTTTTTATCACCTAACCACAATCCACCGACAGAATACCGTAATTCAAGTTTATCCAATTTCTCCAAATCGAGAACTCCGATCGTAATGGAACTTAAAATAGAAAGTGGATCAAATTAATGGAGTACACCCAAAGACCAACAGTCCCACGCAATCTTGTTTAGTCATTCAACCAAGATGCTATTGGCTGATATTTAATTACCGCAACCGGGGTTCAATTACGGAATGTACCCTTAAATAGAAGTCGGCCAAGGATATACACGAAACTGGGAGAAATCTCAACGACGAGTGTTAAACTCACCTAAGGACGCGTCATAGGCACAAATATATTCGCTGGTTGTGAACTGAGCAGTGAGGGCAGTTTTTCCGACCCCGGAGGCACCAAGCATGCCAACCTTATAAGTGGCCACTCGACCGTCACTTGCTTCCTCCTCGCCCTCAGTGCCGGAAAGCTGGAAGGCTGAGCTTTGGATTGAAACATAAGAAAAAAAAATTAAAAAAAAGATTTCAGTACCATTAGCGTTTACCGCGAAAAAAGAATGCAAGACACTCCAGTGTGTTTCAGAGCGTGAGATAGCCTCTTATCACACATGTATAGATACCATGGATTATGAGGTCATTGAAAAGAATGTCATCACTGTGTACACGTGATAATGACAGACATATTTCTATGGTAAACTAATTTTTTCCATTTGCTTATTTTTTTCTTATCACGTCAGACATCCACTGTAAAGGAGTCGCTTGTACTACGTCTTCGGCGTTGCTGGTGTTCTTGACATTTTCATACAGCTGCGCCTTTTGATTCTCTACGATATGGCACGATAAGATTTTTTTTTTACTTTCCCTTCACTTTTTATCAAGATCAACGAAAGACGCAATAAATATGAAAAATGGTAATGTAAAACCAAGAGAAGTAAAAGCAAGCAATTTCAAGATTTTTCAAAATGACATCAGACTACTCTCCACGCAATTATAATAGTCATCTATTTACGTAATATACACATTATATTTATATTATATGCTATACATACGAATCTTAGGAGAAAGTTATAAAAGGAATATCCAATGACAGTGAGTATGGAAAACAGATAGAGTCTAGATCAAATAGTTTTTCATTTCTTAGATGATCATATAAATCGTCGAAACGCAACGTGTTGTCAAGATTGATGAAAAATATTTTTATTTTCGTTCCTCCATTACCCTTTGCATAATATCAAGCTTTCTCAACTAAGACCCAATAAAACTGTAATATGTCACAGGGACAAATTTAAACGAGTATTTTCTGCGGATCGACATATCCGAATCCATTTCCGCCAATGGAATTTAAGAATATTCTCTCAGCTTTGCTAGGTTGTGTAATCTACTTTACGTATGTATATTATACTATACTCTGTATATTATATATGTATATCACAAGCATCACCTCAATAATCTGGCTTCCCTCGTACTGCTACAACTCGTTCCGGACGATGTAACGCTATTGATGCTCCTGCTGCGTCGGCTTCTCAGAGAATCCCCCAAATTGAAGACGCCATTAGCGGTTATCGAGAAAGAGCGAAGCCTGTAATACTCGACGCCGTCCTCAGGGACGTCATTCTCCTCTGTGCCAAAGACACCATTGCGCTTTGTGTCAGCTAGCATCGGCTGAATGTAAAGGAATAAAAAAAATTAGCAAAAAAAAGCGACAAATATCATTCCGTCGTTAACAGAAAGGACGGATCGCAAATATCTCAATACAGATTGATAATTATTCTTACCAGCTATTAAGGAGGTCCTGTCGATGCATGCTAGTCAAATGATCAACTATCGAATCAATTTCATAAATCGATTAAAACCAACCGAACTTTCTACGAAATTATTCACATTAAATATAGAAATTTGTTTGCAGGTGTTTATCTTTGTGAAATTAGCTCATTTGTACAAATATATTTAAAAATAATACTCTCATTTGACTGTTATTTATTTGTTTATTGGGTCTTTTCCGGTGAATCGATGGAGATCCGGCAATTTGATTTGCAATTACTCTTTGAAATACCCGGTAAGGTCACATTTTTATGGTATGTATCGAATCCTGAAGAATTTACGAATCCGTAATATACGATTTTTACCTTCAAAGTTCACTTTAAATATGTCAGTTTCTCATCCAAAGTTGAAATTCAATCTCTGTGACCTTTGAGTCCATATATAAAGTTTCGTTTTTAATATTACTTTTCTTAGCATTTTCGTCGGTAAGCGACCTTCAAATTTTGCAATTCAGTTCAGAATTGTTTAATTTATAACCTATAACAGTTTCAGACGTGAAAATTCAAGTAGGTAGTTTCGACAGGACCTCCTTAATCCTTTGGGTGCACATTTATTTGAACATTTTTTTTGCATTTGGAGCATATTTAATTTTGTGGGCAAGTAAGAATAGTAAATTTTATAGAAGAATTAATTTATTTCGTATTATTCATTTTATATACTTCTACATAATATTGAGATAACCTAACTCGTTTCAGTTTCAACGACGTATTAGAACGTCATGTGCGTCTTTGCCCAAACAAATACATGACGTACTAATACGTTAAATGTCGCCAAAGGCCAATAAACATAGTTACAGTGTCTATAGACTTCCTATATATATCATATGTGTATCGTATTAATAATGTACTCAATCTCGTTGACGTCTTCATCCGAGTTCCAAATGACATTAATAAATTCATTTGTATCGAACTCCGTATCTCTGCCTGTATTTCTCAACTAATGTATCACCAGGGAAAACGGATCCAGGAGACGCAAGAACTTCTGTCCACGAGAGTTTAGTCAGTCCCGATAGTTCGATTAATCTTAGTTTTCACTGACAGATTCTGGGTTAAGCACGAATGACAATAATTAACGCGGTAGCCTAACCTCTCGAAAAGACGCGACCGGATTGGCGCAGAGGATACTTCCAGAAACTGCAACGATCCAATGGAAAGCCTGCATTGAAGACGACGACACTTTTAAATTCACGACACGCGTGAAACCTGACAATTACCGTTTTGCGCGGAGAAGAGAAGGGAGAAAAAACGTAATTACTCGATCGACCCAATAGGGAAACATTGTACAGGACAAAAGCCTTGCAATTTTCCACGCCATAGAACTGCGTGTCTGTTGGCAATAGCTGCGTGCAAGTATGTACATGATAATAGGGACAGAATGACTCAGGCATTCTTAGAAATCCAATTAAAGCACGCAATAACCAATGAAAATACTAATGCGTATCGCAGTGTATACAATATATTACGCGACATACTCTTAATAAACGCACATGGATACAGCTTTAACATAATGCACATATGTTTATCGGTCTTTATCGTCGGATAGAAAGTTGCCATTTTCAGGTTAAAAAATGTCCTGTGAGCACTTAGTGATGCGATTAGATTATTTTAATGTTAACAATGAAGAAGGAAATGGTGGCGTGCAGAAATATCGTGTATATGAACGATATTTTTTTTCCACGTATGTATATCAGATCACTGGCTGTATCTATTGATAAGATCAGCGTTAAATTGATAAAAATTTGTTTCCGTTGATTGGAGTAATTATATTCTGGCCAGATTAAACAATCTCCGATACGACTAACAAAATGGCGGTCCCCTTAAAGGATTAACGAGATCAAATATAATTCTACCGGTTAATATGTAAGTGGCATGTCATTTTTTTTAAGTTATTACGTTTATGTATATGAAAAAATATCTTTTTTAACGATCAACTCAATTTTTTTCCATATTTGTGGCTTAGGCCACTTTCATAATCATCAGTGCAATTAAGGCCACCGTGTTGCAGACTGGCAAGTGCGGATTAGGGTCGACATGAATCCTGATATATGTATCCGTTAGAGTCATACATTTTTCTTCCCTTTAATTCCTGGGTTCGTTAAAAAATTAGGGTCAGACCTTTTTGAAAATAAGTTTTAATCGTTCTGACAATTTTTGCTTTTACGTACGACCGAGTTAATGCTGGTGATAAAATGATTTAAAATTTACCTCCACGAGCACTATACCTGCCATCCTTTTATTATTATCTTCATCTTCGTTTTATTAAATAAACAGACTACCCTCTCTACTCTACTACTTCTCTGACCTATACTACCCCCTTCAACCCTTGCAGTATATGGAACAATACACCACGTAGATCAACATCCACGATGAACAAAGATCGCTCGAAGAGAAGCTGTCGGATGAACTACCCGCTTACGTAATACCACCTGTCAGTCACTCGATATCGATCGACCGACCATCCTCCATTTGTTTCGCGGCCAAATTCAGAGCGTTAAATTAACCGTGAAAACTAATCTCGCGACCGACGTAAAACCGAATGAGTATAGAAGAATAAAATATTTTTATCCGACACAAGGCCCAGTGTCAACTTCAAAGATATATTTGGATATGTCGCTACTGTATTGATTATCAATACTAATTGATAGCAGTGTAAAATTATCTATTGAATGCAAGAATAGAATCGATCTGTGACTTTGTCCCGGCGATTGAACCAGGGCGTATCGCAATGACAACACCACCCTTCACCGACATTGGTAAGAGTGCCAGGGACGTTATCAGAACGGGTTATCACTACGGCAAGTCTCTCATGAGATTTGGGGTAAAAACGAAAAATAATGGAAATCTTAACGTGGGAAGTGAATACGTAATGAATTTCGACGAAAGTAAGGTGAGTTTCTTGTAGCTATTGAGCAAAAAATTAGGGGAATAGTATACAGTGGGCGAACGGGTGCTGCCAACTAAGAATCTAATTCAGGAAAGAATACTGATCGATCTAACGAGTTTTTGGAAATTGATGTGACTTAAGTTACTTAAGATAAGACTTAATTACACACATGAGTGATTGACTGTCTTATTGATTGATTGACTGACTGATCAATTAAAAGTCAAATACACTGGGACAGATAATATCGATAATTATTCATTCTAAGGAAATACAGAAATTAAATTTGTTTTAAGAAAAATTTCGAAATATTGTATACAATTGGCAGTAGCATTGCTTGACTTTTGTCATATGTGTACTTCTAATGATATGTGCTATTAATTGACATTATGACACATACACAGTCTAGTGGTCATACAGTATCCAGCTATAAGATACCAAATTATTGTGTATTGCGTCAAAAATGGTCCAAGGACGGTACACTCGCTGCTGAGTATGACGTGGAAAAAACGATTCTTGACGGTATGGCCATTGTGTTGGGCGTCAATTACAATCCGGAAAGTTCCAACGGTAGTGTCAATGTGTCGAGCAGTTACGCGAAGAACCAAATTCACACGAATTGCGGATATAGTGAGTTTGCACATTGATATTGATGGAAGGACCAGCACCAATAAAATTCCTCCAATCACAGCTCATACTTTCGACAAGATCTCGACAATATCCGGTAGCATTGTTTACGCGTGGAAAGACATTCTGATTGGTTATCAGGCCCAGTACGATTCGTCTAAAAACAAAATGACAAAAAATGACGTGGCATTGGCATTTGGCAGTGACGATATTAGACTTCATGCGAGGTGCAACAACATACCGTATGAATGTGGACTGTCGATATATTGCAAAGGTACACAAATTATTGTACTACATTGAAATCCAAGGATTTCCATAGTAAAATTGACATATTCAATTTCAAGTCAACGACCAATGGGAAGCAGTCTTGGATGGAATCACTGCCAAAAATGACAGCGTCAATTTATGGACACTTGGAATTGGTGCAAAATACATACTCCAAGAGAATTCTACAGTGCGATGCAAATTCAACAAGGATCTGCAGCTTGGTACAAGTCTGCGACAGCAGCTGTACGAAGGGATTGCATTGACGCTTTCGTTCAACGTCGATCTGAAGAAGATAAAAACGGGAGGACACAAGGTGGGTCTCTCGCTGGATCTTGAGGCCTAAACCAGATGAATTCTTCGAAGACCTGAAGGCATACATGCTTGACAAAGCCAACGGTGAGACCTCGAAGCATTATCACGTCATTTCTAGAAAAAAAAAAAAAATGAAAAAAAGAAAATACATTTGGCTTCAGAACAAAGAAACGTAGGAGCAAGCGACACTGTAAATGCGTGGCTGTACTGTCGTTCTCTTTCTTTCCATTGGATATAAATGTACAGCAAAAACGTAGAAAACCCTGCAATAGAGATAATCATGGTCTGGTATATTTTCCATCTTGTGAATATTTCATTTTCTTCCTTTTCTTTCTTCCCAGTCTTGTCGCCCCTGACGTTTTCTCCATTGTCCTCGCTTCTTTTTACTGTCGACAATGTCATTCTACCTTCGTTACATTTATTCAGGGCAGCCGACGTGCGTTACGTTTTCTTTTTCAATACCTTTCCTTCCTTCGATTTCATTGAGGAAAGCATTTGCGACGCTTTTGCCTTATTTCTTTCTTTCCGTAATCATAATTCTAGCAGATCCGATACCTGAATGTCGCATTCGCACAGAATAACAATATATTCGTTAGGTTTATCGCTAGCCGGTTGAAAGAAATAAGTAGGGACAGTTGCGAGACTTTGGATTTTCCATGGTTGTGTCGGTGATTTACCAGGAGTGATTAAAAATCCAAACGTATTTGCTATATGTGTAATTCCATGCAGTGGCTGAAGTCCGACGTATGTCTCTGATAAAAAAATATCAGCTTTACTAAACCCTTTCACGGTTTCCATTCCTCTAGAACACTGGTGTCTGAACTGACAGAATCAGGAATATGGGAATTAAAAAAAATTTTTGCAAAGATCCTTTAGTTCAATTCCAAATAATTCCTTCGAATCAAGATGCACGATTAATCTTCAATCAAAGTACCAAACGGTAGTCAATGATCTCGTGACTTCATGATGTGATTGAATTATGTCATTAATTGTAATTAAATAAAGAATAAACTCACCCTGTGTCGTGGTACAGCAGGCATACTACTCGTTCTAGACCGGTATTGTCTTTGCGGTGGTAAGCCCCTGGAACCAGAAGCTGAACCAACAGGGCTCGTAGGACTAGGTCCCCCAGGACTCGTTCCAGGACTTAGATGACACGTCGAGGACGTAGCTCCAGGACTTACGACAGAAGTTCTGCTAGGACTGCGTGGCGAAGGTGACAGATGTCCCCAAGGACCAGTTTCCGTTTGCAAAAACCTGCCAATTTTACATACAAAGCAGTTAACAAAGACATTTCAAAGTTCTATATTGTATATAGTCGCTGCGAATGAGAGCGAGAGGGACTTATGGTTGTTTACACGCGCAAGAGAGAGACGACGGTAGAGTGTCATCTCAAAGGAAAATCTGCCATATAAATTTAAAAGAGCTACCGGTATACGACTGTCTCTCGCTTATCCCCATGAACGCTCATAAGTATGTCTCCCTCGCTCTCACGGCTGGTATAGTAAATTCAAAAAATTATAAGGTATATCATATTCGATGCTTTTAATTGCATCAGTAATATTGAGAACTGTCAAAAAAAACGTCTAATTACACACCGATGCAAATCGGGCGTTGGTCTGGCGACGGCGATGCTGGAACTACGTCTTCGAGAGGTACCTGGTGACTTCCTGCCATCGTGAAACAACGGAACTTGACTTCCGGTCGATAGGGAGTTCCTGTGAAGATGTACCTCGACCTCGCTACTGCGTCTTTGAAAGGCTCGTTTACTCCATCTTCGGCCACGTGAGTCTGTACCAGAATTATCTTGTTTTCTGGAGCGTAGGGAAAAAACAAACCAGTCAATACAACGCGGTATTCATTGTCGATCAATAAATAGGTACTTTATTTTTGGCCAGTTGCGTTTTGACGCCAACGAAAAAGACGAATGAATTCAAGTATAATACAAGAATAAGTACCAAGTTTTCAGGTTATAGTGGCTAAGAAATAAATTCAGATTACTGCAATAATTCATGAAGGCTTTTAGTCTGCTCTTACTTTTCAATCAATATTAAATCTAAGCTAATGAGACTGAAGGGGAGCAATGTGTTTGATGAACATGAAGCTTGTCGCATTGTTATTCGGTATACATAAAAGTGGCGGGAAATTTAAAAATTAGTTTCCAGTAAACCTATCATATTTTCTTGTTTTTTCTTATTTTTTTTAACAGTTATCTTTCTCTGGCTTATAAAAAGGCGAAGATGACTCTCCGTTGTTGCGGAAGATGATCAGATTTCCAAAGAGGGTTGCGTGATTCGATACGCCCAGTCATGAATCACATCGGAGTAAACAATGAAATCCATTCGATTGATATTAAGCTGCTCTATACTTGAGTGGAACTTATTTACCATATGCTAAGATCTAATTTACTCGCATATGTATATATGTATATGCATAAAGTTATAACTGGAATGTATCAACTGAAATTAGCGCATCCATTTGATTTTTATACTCTACTGCTTCTCTACCTAAATATTATTGACGTTAGGACAGAAATTCGAGGTGGGAAAAAAAGCTGTAGGATAAATAATTGAAAAAAGGAAAAATGAGAAATCTTCTGAGGAGACGATTCTGGCTGTTCGCCAGAAAAAATTATTGTTATTTACTTTACTGCAGGGGTTCGCGTATGTCGATGGCTCTTCAGCACGAAGAGAGCATGAGAGAAGGGTAAGAAAAATGAAAATAATACGAGTACCTCTACTAATCTTACATCGCAGAACAAGAAAATCTTCAGTGAAAAAAAAAATGAGGAAAATAAAAAACGACAAGAAAATGGCAAGAAAATCTGTACAGCGTCCCGGAGTGTCGGGACGTCAGAGAATATTCCCAGCGACACATGGGATGATATGTATACTATATATACACACATGCATACATGTTAAATATATATATATACATATATACAGAACTATTCAGAAGCATTGCATCACCACTTTTTTTTCATTTTGTATCTCCTATTTCTACCTCTACCGTAGAAATCATTTGAACGAGCTAACTTCACCTGGTACAATATTCCTGAATAACCCTATTTATAGAGATATAGAGATCCGTAAAACTTCCACAATAACAAAAATTGTTCTGGATCCCACGAGACAGGGGCTCAACGCAATATGGCCAGGGTATATCACTCCATGACGGTTATTACCAGTAAGGGGTAAACTACAAGGGGGACTTTAATTTTAATTTGATTGAACTTCACCTGGGTATAAGCTTGTCCTCCAGCATACTGGGAAGGTCGTCCACGTCTTCCGTAAGAGCGGCAAAGAAGTCTTGAAACTTATCCGGAAAATTAGTCGGCGGGCAAGTGATCATTGGCTGAACTACGTCATTGCTAGGATTGATGGGATCACCACTGGTGCTCGCTGTGGTACCGTTTTGATGGTACCTCGGTACCGCTGATGTTGCCATAGGCAGGCAATGATCCCACCCACTCCTCAACTGTGTCTGTTCACCAGAATCGTCATAAAATAAAATGAGTCCAGTAGGTGAGTCAATGAATATTCTTTGTCCAGGAATCAGGTAGACAAAGAATAAATGATGAAAAACAAAAGATAGAGAAACCTCGAGACAGAAACAATCACTGCAGCCTTGGTCAGGATCAGAAACTAGAAAATAATTCACCGTTCACGAATTAACGATACCTTCTTCTTTTTTCGTCAAATACACGTTAAGGCGCAAACACTATGTACGGTAGTTGTACACTAACTGATCAATGTTTCCTTCAATTGTTTTTTTATTAAACGAAACTTATGTCCCCTTGGTAAACAGTTATTAGGAACAGCTTTAATTGCCACAATTGGTGAGCATTGAAATATTCTAAATGCTTCAGCAAGGGTTTGTACTGTATTATTTACTGAATCCCAGGGGATGTTCGAGTTCAGTATAATTAACGTTATGTTTTAATTGACAAGATAAACTTTTTTGGAAGTTATGAATCGGCGTTTATCGCGCGACGACATGTTACGTCTGTCCCACAGATGACCCTGCAGAGAACTGAGCTTAAGCACAGAGAGTACTGTGCTTCCAAAGCTCACGGTACACGATAAGGGCACAAGGGCGCACGCGCAACTTACTCTCCTCCCTGTTTTCCCAGCTTCGAAACCTCATTCAGCGAGTAGTCAGGTAATAACTTTTGGAGTACAGTAGCAGGTTTACATTCCTTGCGAATGGAAAGATGCTGTTGATCCAATATGTTTGGCTACAGAGGTTGCATCTTCGTGAAATCAAATCTTATACCAGGACAAAATGGAGACTACAGAGTCCATCTGTAAGAAAGAAATTTTATCAGACTACGTTGGAGTTCTATACCATACAGGAATGTGTAGGTATTTTTGCAAGGCGTAGAAACATCCCTGAGACGTCCTAAGAATGTTCATAAGACTTTTATGAAGTAGGAAGAGATCCATATCTGATTGCTTCCTGATTATCTGAATTAATATAATAACACAGTCGTCTCTTATCAGAAGCGATAATAGTGACTGACGAGGAATTAAACGAATAAAATTCTTCTTTTTTTAACGCCTGAAATCTTGCGATTATTTTCTATTAGCCTTTCTAGCTATTTTGTTCAGTCATCTTGCTCACCCACATCGTTCCTACGAAAATCGATGAACTGTCATTTACGTATGATAAGGATTTCCACGATTAGAGAGAACGAGTCAGGAAATTATTCCAGGTATCCATCCGACTAATGGTGATAGAGTCCATGACGCATCCTATGAGAATGATGAGAAAAAAAGATTGAAAAATAAATATTATACATGTATTACTTTACTCACTAATAGATAACGTCTAAAAATACGTACGATAATAACGTTTGACAAAGTGACTGTGTGGCACGTCGAAGGTGACCCGACGCTCGACGTCGTTCCATCCCCTGATTATACGTCAGAACTATCAGTCAACGAGATTTCTGGATACCGTGCAGATTTAAAAGTCATGTCTTTGCTTTGCATGCAATGGCTGACATAGAATTTGTGCAGCTACTGAACCGATAGTGACGCGAGGAGCTTTACCTAAGGAATAATGAAAAAGGTCCGTCACAGAAAAAGGATACAGCGAAAATAAAGAAAAATTCAAAGAGAGCAAATAGACTCCTAAGAATATGAAATGAATTAATTGAATTCCAATTATAAAATACAAGACTACGTCAACCATGAAAATTCATTAATTATATTAATCTTATCGTTTAATCAGTAACGTATATACGAAAGTGTACTCACTGAGAAATATAATTTTATCGACATTCTATTATTATTATTAAAGTTCCGAAACTGGTCTGACCCCTTATCACCCCTCAAACGCTCTCTTTCATCCTCCATTGTCTTCCGTATCTAACTTCTTTCTTCTAGTAGGTCCCTTCCCTTCATCCACGTTCATTGTCTCGTTCCATCCTTCTTTACTGCATTACAGGTTATCGAGAATAAACTCCTAGGAGAAGAGGGTGCGATGCACCCCCGAATGGGCCACGACTTCTAGAGCACGTCTCGTGAGACAATGTACTATCTTTAGCAGCTGCTCGGGCGCCGAACGAGAAATGTCAGTGGCCGGATGAAAAAGCGAATTGGAAAGAAAATGAGCGGGAGAACCTATAAAGTTTAAAAAGATCAATGAGCAAATCGATTGTAAGATGTGATTTGGTCGTTTGCCTATCGGCGAGTTTAGAACTGTCAAGCTTCGCAAGAAATAAATGTATTAAATATTCTACGTACGACTACGGCGGATCGATTTATTTCAGTCTGGAAACAGCACGAGGATGAGATAGGGAGGTCGTCGAACTTATTTCAACCCCTCTAATAGGATAAGCAGAACAGTCAACAATAATTGTTTTGTAATAACAGTCAAATTATTTGACTGTGAACAGTATAGAGATTCTGTCAATTTTCTGCGTGAAAAATAATCAGTCAAAATTAATACACTGGTCTAGGGAAAGATAATATATTTTTTTTGTTATCGAACTTATTTTTAATACGTTACCTCATGCGATGACTTATCGGAAGGGATGTACGTAATCAGCTACCTGGAATCCTTACATCGCAAACATATTTGAGTATTATCCAAAAAAAGACACCTTCCTGCGCAATGGTGACTAATAGAATCACGGGACGGATACAAACCTATAAAATTCACAATGTATATTTCATTAGCTGATAAAGACTAGGTCTCTTTTCCCCACCTTGCAAAGGGGCATACTATAACCGTGAAGTGAAGAAAGAAGAAAGAAGAAGAAAGTGAAGAAAGTGTGAAAGAATAAAGAATATGATTATGATAAAAACATAGGCAATTCGTAAGTTACATAAAACGTAATTATGCGTTTACAATACAATACTATTATGTATTTCATTGGGACTGGAATATCATTCACGCAGGACAAATGTAACGTGAAAATCTATAAGATGTCTATTGGGCGTTTCAAATGTAATAGACATCCGATACACATCCTACAGGCATTTACGAGATATTTGTGTTGTGTGGACAGTTTCACTTTGAGAGGCCAATAGCTTGTGGGTTGCAACATAAAAAATCTCCTGAATATGACGATGATTTTGTCGATTAATAAAATCATGGATATTACCAATTGTTGAATTTATTGTAGGAAATATGAGGTAAAACGGCAATTAGTATGCTTAATCGACAGAATCTCGACAACGTTATTGAATATTAAATCGAGTCGTGTACTCCTACTCGTACTGGACAACGCATTAGAATATTTAAAAAAAAGAGAGTACTTGAACCGAATTTGCGAATGAAACGATGAAGTTGACAATCAGCTGCCAAGAAGATGGCGACACAATGTTGGTAGAAGGTGCTGCCCTCTTATCTTCAGTCCGTGACAAAATCTAGAACTACTATTGCTGATATTAAAGATTATATGCGTAAAAAGCCCGTTTTACATGGTTACACGGGCCAGGATTTTAACCAATATCATCCCTATTTCGGGTAGATATTGATTTCTTATTTTACTCGGTCCAAATGATCTTCTTATCGATAGTGTACAATCGTTTTCCCTGTTTTATCGTATGGAGGAAAATGTATACTAGTCCTAGCACGTTGGCCGAAAGAAGGCGACACTGATTTAAGAAAATGGTTATTTTGAAAATAATACCAGATATGAATAGATAATACCGTCAAAGTAGTGATGTTTGTTTCTCTACAGTGGAGAAATATCCCTTTTGGGAAATGGTGTCACACAGCCCTATGTATTGCGGACAGCTGCAAATGGACTTTACATTAAAATGCATTATATACCTCCCCAGATAGCGCGCTGGCGCCATTACGATATCACGTAATAGAATTATCATGACTTCACAGTGAAATCATATACGAATCTTCAGGCCACATCGAGGAGTCATAATACATTTAACCCTAGAAAGATAACCTTTTTCTAACGTACGTTAAAAATGTTTTGGCCTTAGAATTAAAATTTACATAGGTTATCCTTCTAGGGTTAATGTAGTGCCACTGGAATTCAAAACGTGGCATTATTTTATTTAATTGAAAAAAATAATTTCAATAGATAATTCATGTTATTACAAAATTTATCATACGATATTACAATATTTAGCATTCTTCCATATTGATAACACAATTGTATTTCTTTCATAAAAAAACTCATGATCAATATTTTTAGTAAGAACCTGTTAATTTCTACCACTGGCAAACAGAAAGGTCCAAATTCCGCGTCTTGTACAAAATCTACCAAAAAAACTTCAGCTTCTCGCGAAGCACTCAACATTTCATCTTTCGTGTTTTATTCATCAACTGTTCCTCATTGTTCGATTCTTCAACTAGTAGATTCCCAGGTTCCAACTGCATGGATACTATGTTCAATATCACTAGGATACCCCAAAAAACACTTACATGTAAAAAACTACACTGAGTACAAGAATGCTGTGAATTCCTCTAACAGAAAGTATTAAAAGCATATTATTATTGCCAAGTATTATACATAAGTCACTACATGTCTGCCTATCATATGATCTAGCACTGGCCCATCTGTTTAATTGCATTTTCAAAATTACCTATAACTTTTTCGCTACTCTTTTACATTACTACTGCTTCCCCTATTTAATTACGACTTAATGGTCATTTAATGATTAATAAAACTTTAGGTGATTCCTTATCGAGTACTACTTGGCGAATTCGTGCATTTCTTAACATAAATTTGCGTTCATTATGCCAGTCTTCAAACTCAAAACCAGCGTCAATTTTCTATGTAGATCATATTGACAATAACTCGTCAAAAATAATAACGGTAAAAGCTTAATAACTAACATATAGTATTAGAATACCATTAGTACATTTAAAGTAAGTACTTTGGAAATCCTGGCACGGACCCGCCAAGTAGTACTCGATAAGGAATCACCTAAAGTTTTATTATTTATTAAATGACCATTAAATCATATAATAATTAAATACGGGAAGCAGTAGTAATGTAAAAGAGTAGCGAAAAAGTTATAGGAAATTTTGAAAATACAATGAAAATGATGTACCAGTGCTAGATCATATATTAGGCAGACATGTAGTGATTTATGTATAGTACTTGGCAATAATAATATGATTTCAATACTCTTTGTTACTGGAATTCACAACATCCCTGTGCTTGGAGTAGTTTTTTACACGTAAGTATTTTTTTGGGGCGATATTACAAGTTTTTGTTGCTCAACGAGATATAGAAGCTCTAAGCACTCAAATCTATATTGTTACAGATATAAAATGGAAACACATTGTGATGTGGCTAATCAGAAAAATATATTGCGTTGTCCAAAATGTTTAATGGCATATCAATTTTAGTTTTGTAAGTCGATTCCTATAGTAAATGCATCAATAACGTTTTCTCACACATAGCTGTTCATAAGTTATTTGATTCCAAACACAGGTACAAGAGAAGTTTCGAGTAAAGAGTTCGGCGGGCCGTGTCATGTACGGCGGGTTGCCTGTACTTGGCGCGAGACTCGACCGAGTCTCCTGATGACGGTCCTCCAGGAACAGTTCATGCAAAAATCTAGAAAAATCAATTTTACATTGAGCTACAATATAAAGGTGACATGATTGTACAATAGTTTATGCAAGTTGTTACTTACGATATGCATTAAGGCAATAAGGACAGCGATTCTACAGCAGCAAGCAAGTGCTAATTCTAAAAAGAGAACCGATGAAGAATATCTTTGTCATCTCAGCAGCCTCAATATTAGCTCGTATGAATCTACTGCTTAAATCAGAATGTTAAATTCTGAAAACAAACAGTTTATACAATCAACCAGGTCATTTATAAGTGAATAATGTAATGATGAAAGTGTTTGACACACATGCAGCAAAATGCTTTCGAAGATCCTACACCCACTGCCAATGTCCTGTATCCTTTCTGCCAGAGGCCTCGACAGTACTAAAAAGCTATAGCGAAGAAGTGCAAGTAATCGAGGGGGTTTAAGACACGTTTTAAGCACTGGATAAAATATTGACAACCTATTGATTTCAAGAGCATTTGATAAACGTGAGTAGTAGATACGGGCCACTTTGGGAAGTCATAACAAATCCCCCACTACTGATCCTATGACTCATGCAGCGCCGCGCAATAGAGTTCCCTCTCTAATCATGTACCGACAGTCGGTAACGTTTCTAAAAACGGATCGAAGACGAGCTCTCTTGTGGCCAGGGATTGCAACCGAAAAAAATAACGGTTCGGTTACGGTGCTCGAAATGGTAAAAGCTTGAATTTCGGTTTTTGTT
>JASCRG010000679.1:69241-91356 GCA_030264185.1 Cephus rjabovi
TTGTAGGTCCCCTCACGCTGAGTTGAATAAGGCCCGTCTCGCAAGGTACATCGCCATCTATTGTCGAACTTCCAACCCTGATTATTAGGACCAGTTACTGGCTGGCACATGTTCCCCATTGGGGATACAGCCTTAAGGAAAGGAAAGGAAGGGAAGGGACGATTGTGCTAGGCGAGAAATAAATCGACTCGCATCCGACAGCGAAAAATTGCAGCGCGCGGATGCCGGACGACGAGCTCCAAAGAGAAGAATGATGGAATCTCGTTAAAAGAAACTTGCATGTAAATATAGTATAAGGAACAGAAAATTGACGCTGGAAACGGCTGCACAGAAATTGATTGAGAGATCACAAACTTTCAACAAGCCGTCGAACGACGATTAGAGCGATTACGAAGTCAAAGATTCTGAGAGCGAAAGACAACGTAAAATCTTTAAACGACACTGACGGCAGAGAGACAGTTTATATGAAATTTCGAAATGATGGGAAAAGGTGATTTCACCAAGCCACGTGCGCGGAAAGACGCTGTGAAAGTAATCCAAAATGGAAAATTAGTAGCCCCTGTACGAATTGGTGGTCGATACGTCCAAGTAGTCAACACGTGCCCGTTCGACAGTGTTGTGGAAGTTTTAAGAACTGCATATCAAGATTCTTCAACTTATAGGATGGCGGTAGAGTCGAACGTCCTGCAAAACAACTGCGAGCTACTCGAATTTGTGAAAAATATGGCGAACCAGGGTCTCAGTAGCACGTTGTATGAGAAGAGAGCCGCCATATTCTCCAGCAGAAGATCGGTTAAGGATAAGACGCTGGATTGTAGCGACAATCTCATTCTGATGTTGGAGGAGTTACTGGTAAACGCGCCAACCGCGATAACAACGAGTTCTATTTGCACGTCGTGTAATACCAGATTGAGCAACACCATCGCATGCCTGGAAGTCCACGAAGTATGCATCAGGAGCAGTACTTTGCAAGCTGCATTGGAGAAATGTGTAAATAATGCCTTAAGAGGAGTGCCAGTGTCCTGCTCTAATTGCGAGAAATTGGAAATCGTGCCGATGGAAATTAGCGAACATCTCTTCTTCGATGTCGAACTCGTTGCAGAATCAATAAAATTTCACAAAATTCCAACAACATTACACATAAACAGACGCTACGCGCTTCGCGGAGTAGTGGCATTCGTGAAGCTACCCTCGGCAAAGGACATCGGACATTACGTCGCCTATTGCAGAAGGACAACGGGATCGTGGGAATGTCGTAATGATGCGTACAAGAAAGTACAGACGCTGTCGCTCTCTGACTTAAAATGTATTCGAACAATACATCTTATAATTTACACGAAAACCGCCTATCCGGCTTTAGAGTAGATTGGCTGGATGAGAGAAATTCTCACTTAGATATCATTAGTACTATTTTTTTTGAACTATTGATGAGAAATGGCATGTGTTTACTTGAAGTATCACTATAGGAATCGTAAGTATTTTTCGTTGATGTTATTTTTCACCAATAGTTTTAAAAATATTGTACTAATTTCTAACTGACAATTTCTCTCTTCCAACGACTCTACTCTAAAGCCGGATCCTCGATTTTGGTATAAACGAATCCACCGTACTTCAGAGAGCGACAGCTTCTGCACTTCTTTGCGCCCACCATCACGACATTCCCACAATCCCGTTGTCCCTTTACTTAGGCCACGTAATGTCCGATGTTCGACGTCCTAGATCCGCCACGGGTCTCGTGAATCGTCGTTGCTGTGTTTTGTTCCACGAGATTTTTTCATCTTTCCATGAGAAGATGTGCCGCCAGTAACCCTAGTCCATTTGAAGCAGAACTCAGAAATTTACGATTTCTACGGAGAAAAATCACTGCTGAATGAGGTCGCCCCTCGTTTCGGGAGCTTCAGCTGTCCTGATGATCGTACGTGGAATATCAATAACGCGCTTCACGCTCGTAGAACTGTCCTGCGGATCCACAATGGTTTCCCAGTCACCGCGCGATGCCGCGCGCGACCTTGCTGCTCTAATCGTTTTCTGGTAGAACCCAACTGACTCGGGATGCCTGTCGCGTCGTTGACAGGCGACTGGCATACGCAAAGAACAAATGCATTGATTCTTGACACGTTAAGCGCCACGCCGGTCCCTAGGGACCGGTGCATGATTTTCCGGTCAGGCCTCGTCGGCCCGCACGACCGGCGGTAGACTTTTCGTTCGTCTTATCATCGATCGCGTGTCGGTCCTTCTGTACTTGTGAGACTGAACGTTTAATTTAGACGGCATCGTTTTTGTTTGGTCAATGCTTTAAGGAAAACAATATAATACTTAAAAACATTAATGTAATTTATTAAAGCATCTTTTTATACTCTGGCTCGCCTATCGGCGAGCGGCACGGCAGGGCCCGCCTGACGGCTAACTGTGGCGTGAACGGAAAGACACATGAATTCGGCGTGGCGCTTAACGTGTTAAGAATCATGGCCCACTGTGGCGGTCGATCGCTTGCAGGAAGAGAGAGCTACTGATCACTTGTGTTCTGCATCGACATACGCGCTCACGACGCAAAATCCTATTGCTGCAGAAGAATTGATTATTGAGATAGAGAGTCGACCAGCAATTTGGAACGCCGCTGTCCAAGAATATAGTAACGAATGATATAGTGAATTAGAGTCCTTTTGTAGGTCTTTTGATAAAGAAAGGATGAACCGAAAACCTGTTTTTTTTTTCTACGACGTCAGCAAGTGAGATTGTACTAAAATAACCACTGCTGCAATCTTTCCGATATCCATCGTGTCACTAATCTACGAAAAATTTTCCTGTCGTGACTTGTCGCGCGTAAATGTTCACGCTTCAAGAATCACGCGCGACAGTGTCACTTCGTAACCCTAGACCGTATCATCCACATAAAAAGCATAGTCCCGTCTGACAAATGGAAAAATAACTGCGGGCTGCCGAGACGCAGATGGCATAGGACTTTCGAAGTGCGTCGCAAACGCAGAATTAGTCGCAGAGAACGTAGGAATTTCAAGGGGGATGTAGTCGCAGCCGCAAAGGTAGTCCATCCAATGATAAGGAGGTCACACGTTTAGTTCTAACCATGAGGCGTGTTAAAAGGTCTGAAGCAAACTGTCATTGATTATAAATTCACAGAATCTGAACCCGAAGACTTCGAGGGGCATTTCAACCTCTGACAGCTTTCAGTTGCAGACGCAGAACACTGGACAAGGGTAAGTCGGTAGGAGCGGGAGAAAGCAAAAAGAAAAACGCGGTCGATCCCTTATCAGATTTACAAGAACAAAATACCGTGGCCGTAGCGACCAACCATACCCTTACGGTTAGACTGTGTAAATATATCGACGAACAATATTTACCGCTTCGACTTCTGCTTCTTCTCACCGAACCGAAGCTCGAGGTGAATTATGCTTTAACTACTTACGTGCAATTAGCAGGCTGCTTGGCCTTTGAGAAACGTTAATTTAAAAAACCAGGCAGGTAAGAATTAAAGAGCTTCTACCTCCACACACTAGTCAAATGAAAGTCAGTCATTTTAAAGAGTATGAAATAGTTTGTAATCATTTTTTTGCATAATTATTATGTATTATAGTTACGAATGAAAATGAGTTGTTAGGTACCTAAGATATTACATGAATGGTTTTAGGAGATTTAAATTAATTTTTAATTATACATTCACTTGACTTACTGCATTTCTTTTTGACATTTGTCATCATCAGCGTTTTCAGTTTCGTATATATCGTATTAAAATTTGTTACAAATTTAAACGAAATATAAACTTTTCTTGAAAAGTATGCATTGTATGGTACGGTGGTCTGTCGAGTTAATCTTAACATAACCTATGTTTTTATTTTATACTAACATTCGGTAACCCTACTTTTTAAATATATTTATATCTTAGATTCTTAGAGACTAATGCACATTTGCTCTTTTATTGTTGTGATATGTATTTCACAGATAAAAAATTTATAAGATTAAAATCTCAAAAATCCAGTTTCTTCGTAAGACCCTGTGTAATACATTTGAAATTTAGGGTTAAATTCCTTCGTTACATTGGAGGCAGCTTGCCTTTGAATTATTTGCTGGTAGTTACTATAAATTTTGACTGTATTATATTTAAGTAATTCAAATTTGTATTTAACATGAACGGTAGCGATAGAACTTGCTCAACCGTAAGGTTCCACAACCTTCGCCAGCGGCGTAACCCGTCAACTGTCGGTCCACGTGGAATATATTAGCAACTTAGGGCGACTATGTAATCTACCAAGTGACCAAATGCAGCTATACCCTAAATATCGTTCAACAAACAACTAAAGCGTAGGCAGGACTTTGCTCAGAGTCCACAAATTAATCCGACGTCTTCGCTTCCGGGATATTGGATCGTCATTATCCGCACGAGTAATCAATTTTCAAAAACGTCTTGTGATATTTATAACGGATCGGCAAAGTGGGCTCAAAGAACCAGACTCACAAGTTAAAGTGCTGTTAATCTGACAGAGTAATGTGAAATAATTGTGAATGTGAAATATGAAATCCCTCAATGTGAAATAATTAATTTGGCCCTGCGAAAGAAATAAGAAAAGTAAGAGCGAATGAGACAGAAAATTAAAGAAAGAAAAGACAAATAGACATCGAGGAAAAAGAGAAAGACAATAGTAAAACATAGGGAAAATACGTAAAACGAAAGGAATACAGTAAAAAATGACGGAAGGAAAGAAAAGAAGGAAAAGGGAAACAATAAAAAAAAGGAATGGATATAGGATGTGAGCGTCCAAGAGATCTATCAGACTGTCGGACTATCAGCCATATATTAGACTGGTTCCTGGAACCACACCTGGAACAATGAGCTCTCTGAGTCAGGACACTCTCTTAAGGGTTCCCCCCCCCCGCCCCGGGCACTTCGGGTCCTGCGCGGCAAACCTGCGCTTCGACAAATTTGACAATTTTTAGAACTTCTACGTGTTTCCCACGGTAGTTTCTGATTTCTAAGTATTAATTTATAAATTAATTTAATGAATTAGTTATGTTGATTTTTCAATATGTGAATATTACACTTCTATATTTCTTACCCATCAACCTCAAGTATCACTTAGAGCATGGGTTTTAGGGTTAAGTTTTGAGTGACAGTCAATAAAATTTTCTTCTATACAACTGATTTCTTCCTTCTTCCCGCGGATTATCGAGCTATATGTCAGACTCGTACGGAACGGTGTTAGACCATCGACATACATATAGTACGTATTACACAAATCCTACTTCAAATCCTTTGAAAAAGTGTCTGCTCAAATAAACAAATGAGGTGGCGGCCCATCGTTCTCCTTTTCTAATGCTCCTCGTTTGGCTACGTTCTCTATACTTTCGTACTACGGCTGCTGATTAGAAAGAGACACGTCTTGGCCGCCATCAATCGCGAACTTTTTCTTTCAGCCAACCATTTTTCTTATGTCTACGCGTAGTCCATGCTATACGTCGGGGAGATTATGATTTCCGACGCCCCACGTTTTGACGCTGCATTTAGGATCTCTGGACTGAGAGAAACAAAAGTTAAAGACTCGTAAAAGTTCATATCTGCATTATTTTGGGAGATATGATTTATTTAAATTCCAAAAAAAAATTGTTGTCAATTCAGATTTTATGAAATTTTTTATTTGTTAAAAAATAACAATTAACGCAATAACCGGAATAATGTTGTATTCATATATGTGTGAGACACAGAGAGAGAGAGGGAGGGAGAGAGAGAGAGATGTCTTAGTTAAAAAGAATCGTCGGCGAGCGAGCGAAGCGAACGAGTCCGACCTAAGATTCTTTACTTTGCGTTTTGAGTTTTGTAACGTGTAGCGAACCTGATATTCTTCTTGATTAAAAAAACGGATCTTCATCTAACAATTTTTATATCTCAAAAAATAATGACAATATTGATTTTTATCACACGTGAATTTTGATCCAGCTCGATCCATAGATGTTAAATACATAGTTAAACATATACGATTTATATACCAAAAAAGTTTGATATCTCCAAAAATAATGTAAATATCGACTTTTATCACTCTTGCACTTTTATTCACCTTTATTCATAGATATTAAATTCAGCGTCAAACCTTGCTGCGCCGGAAACCGTAATCTTGTCTATACGTCGATGGTGTAGTCGGAACACCCTAGACTATTTACCTTCAGCCAAAAGTATTGTCATTGAGAACTTTCAAAAGTTATCCAAGAGATGGCGACACGTGCGACTTTCGTTTGAATCTTGGAACTCATCTGTAATGACAGAAGGTAAACTAGAAAAATTTTATGAGAAAGTCATAAAGAAAAGAAGAAGAAGACGATAAGCCAACCTTACGTACGTACAACGTGTACAAGAAAGATAAAAAAAGTGATTTCTTCTGAATTAGTCAGAACTGGTACAGTGTCGACATCTGGGTCCACTACCTCAACTGGTAATATTTGTTGTCAATGGCGCTAATATTCTTTACCTTTTTATTCCGAAACCTTTAAATTGTATTATAAGATACGAAAATGATGATAAATGCTTTATCAACCATTATTCTTGAACAGTTTCAGATGTCTTAAGGATGCCAAGAGAATACGGTTCATCGAGCATTTACACAGTATGAATGACTATTAACATCGTTATTCTAGACTATAAAATTTTAACGAAGAATAAAAATGAAAAAATTCAAAAGCGTCTGCGCAATTAATCTCTAAGAAATTCTATTATATTTTAATGTGATTATACGTTTCGTAGATGGCACAATGCGACCCTTTTGATCCACTTAATACGTATTAAGACCCTCGTTAGCAGTGAATCGCAATCAGATCAAGGCACTTTCTCATTTAATCAAATTTGCAATTCAAATATAGCATTCTCAATTACCACAACATTTTAATTAAAACATAAATACCACACAACATTCTCATGAATAATATACCTAAAATTAATAACCAAGTATAATTTAGGCTTATATACTTAAAAGTGACTAATTGCATTTAAACAGTCTGTATGTCACCCATTTGACTCTATAGTATATATAGATATACGCAATGATTATTTAAATCATGCATTCAATACAAGATACAACATTATCATTATACCATTAAAAATTAATCGTTTGGAAACTGCAGGACAAATAAAAGCACTCATTAAAGAATTCATATATCGTTATACAATCACTTTAAAAATTAACGCAACATAATTCAAAATGATTAAACTGTAGATACACAATATATAGATATACACTAAAATAAGATTAAAAATAAAAATATAAATGCATAAATATTAACAAGGGTAGTTGTCAGGACTTTTTGTCTTGAGTATTGGCAGTTTTGAGGACACTTGGTGTTTGTCAGGACGGGCCTGATAGCATTTAGATACGTAAGGTATACTGTCAGGACCATAAAGTGGCACTCACACCGAATTTTCCAAAAAAATTTTCATGCTACACACTCGCAGTTGTGATGGGCTAAGAAATGATTTCGTTAGGTTAGGTTAGGTTAGGTTAGGTTAGGATTTTAATACGACATGTCTCAAGGTTTAGTTTTTTTTTTTTTAAAAACGCATTTGCTTGCCATTGTGAGTGGCCCGCGTCCTCATAACTACCCCTTGACAAGTATATAGTATAAACGTGTCCACGGGATACTTTGGGCCAAATTTATATGTATATATGTATATACAATAAAATATACGTGTATAGAAACGCATACATAATATTTGAAATTCATAATTTTCGCATAAGTAATTTCAAATTTGTTTACAAATAATAGATGGTTGATGAATACACCTGTTGGATGTAAATGAGTGTATACAAATACCTGATGATAGCAAATAAAATGAATGAGTCCTAAGAATTAGAACTTTTGCAAATAAGAAGAAAAATATAAGAATACGCATGAACTATAAGAGAGAGAAAGAGAGAGAGAGAGAGGGGGGGGGAGAGAAATAATAAGAGAGTGGTCATGAAAATAATACAATATACACAAGCCAACCATTACCCGTTTCATGTTTAATCCTACAACTGATAACCTGATAAGGGCATTGATTTGTCTGTTATCGGAGTGACGTTCTTCAAGAGCAACTCGTACCAACGTGACCGACGTGAATGGCCTCTAGATTCAGGCTAGTCTTTACTTTGATTTTCATCATGTCCAACACTATGAGTGACACTAATAATAAATATTTGCAATATTGACCCTAGAACAATCATATCAATTTTTTGCCATCTATCCGTACACGGGGGTACTACTGTTAACCACCCGTTTCTTTAGTGTGAAATATTTCTATATGTGATAATAGAGTTACATACTATTAACTTTGGGGACTAATATACATATATTTGTTTTTTGATAACAAGAAATTATAAAAATGGCGGAGGATTTCGAAAGAACATTTAATTTTATATCGAAAACATATCTTAGAGTAATTTATATAAAATTGTGTGATCGAATACTGGGCTAAAGCTAGAATAGACACAAATAACCACTTGAGTGCTAATGGGTTAAAAACCTGAACATTACATTCCCATTAGAGAGACCACGAAGAGACACAGAACAACGGTATGGCGTCACTACACTCTGATTGTACGACACATATTGATGGTTAATGGAGGATAATCACTGTTTATGATAATTCCATGGATATAACCAGTAAATGCAATATTGACGTATGAATGCAATATTCTTGTGATAGTTTCATCATATATATATATATTTGCATACAAATTATTTATGTATACGGAGAATATTTTACTATCGTTCTTCGATTCTTTTCCAAACACAAATCTATTTACACGGTGCCATTTTATTTGCTGTCCCCGCCAACCCTCGGCAAATCTACCACACTCCATCATGATTTTCGTCGTATTTACGTTTTATCAGCATCCCCTTTATCGCGCTACGCTCTCCAATGAACTCACCACTTCCACCTCGTGCACCATCACCAAAATGATTCAGGCAAATTTGTTACTTAACGTAGTATCTGTCAGTCTATCTGCATGTACGTAGTGCGTCAACTGACTTTTTTTTTAATTTTTTTTCACACTCAGTGCGTTAACCAACACAATATATGGGATTACGAAGTTACGGTAAAGTTGACGAAAATTCATATCAGTTTATAGTGACAATCGATCAATATTATTCCTTTTTTTAGTTTTGAGTCTTATTGTTAGACGGCCAGAATCATTAGTAAAATTCATGGCTATCGGATGGATGCCGCGTCTAGTTTCGGCGTATTGCCGATGTTTCGCGAACGTTCCAATCTGCATCATCAGTGCTAAGGGAGCTGCGATACTGAAGTTCCCTATTTTTCGAGGAGTCCTTAAATACTGGTGTTCGTTGTTCCAGTGTTCCGGCACAACGAAATAAGGAACTTCAGTGTCGGAGCTCCCTTAGCACTGATGATGCAGACTAGAACGTTCGCGAAACATCGGCAATACGCTATACGGCAACTAGACGCTGCAACCATCCGGACACCATGAATTTTACTATTATTCTTTTTTTACTAATATACATATAATATCATCATTATTCTGCCGCCGGACGAGAACCGTGATTTTGCCCCAAAAAATTGAATAAATCCTCGCCCCTCAACAGTCACTCTTTTGACTGCACGTTTTATAAATTTTTTTGTCTTTCGACCAGTCTAGTCGGCAAGGGTGGTTTTTCCCTTTTATATGATTTTTGCAATAACACAAAGTGGCGGGCGAGAGATAGAAATACACTGGAAATTGTTGTCCGTTGAAAACGAGTCAACGTGACGATTATATTCATCAGCGAATCATTTAATCGTATTCAAAATTCATAACATATTACCAGTAAATTGGCTAAAGTTTCATTCGTAATAAATTAAGAAACAACCGCCTTTTGGTGAGCTTGCCTGGAATTTTGTATCCATGCAGAAAAAAGTTCACAATTTTTCATAAGCACATACATACTACAAATTCAGGCTCTCTTAACGAGGTACAGCTTTATTGGTACTAGCGACTGGAAAATTCAATGCTTTGGCGACCTTTCAAATCGAGTAACTTTATTGAACTGAACGTTTATTCAAAATCTGTTTCTAACCTTTTTCACGCATCGTTAGAGAATCCGCAAGCAGAAGAGAATAACACAGAACTCCCAATGGAGCTAACTAGCTGGAAGCTGATATTCATGATTGGAAAATATCGCAGGTTAGAATAAAAATTCTTATTAATGATTTAATGTTAAATCAAATAAGAAAACCCAAGGAAAAAGGCGTACTTTCAAAGTAATATCTTTGAAGGTACGCTTTCTTCTATTTTCTTGATCAATATCTATAATGAAAATCTTTGCATACCAATAACCAGGATCTCCCTTATCACAGCAGTGAAGAAAATTGACAAGCATCCTATCTGAATAAATGATTCTGTCCTCATCCCTTAACCTCTTGCTCAAGGAGTAGGAAAGATCCAATTGACGTTATATCAAGTTTATCGGTGTCCCATGTCTTTTACACTGAAATAAATTCCTTTTATCCACGTGTCCAATGTTTTACAAATTCTACGATATAACCTAAAAGACAATAGGCATATGGTATACAGTATACACTATACAGTCTGCCGTAAATATAAAACTTTATCAGGCTGTATAAGTTAGGTTAGGTTACCGATAGTGAAAATCAAAGTAAACCCTATGATGGAACAGGTCCTCTTGGGCCTTGGGATAATTTATGGTAGTTATCAAGGTTGATGGAGGTGGGTGCTGTCATATAATACCTATATGTATAGTAGACAGTACCAACTGTCATAACGGATAAACGATTGGCTCTATGAATTTTCACGACAGTTGGTCTGGGAAACCATGAAATGACACTGTGGGTCTGTCGACGGTTGAAACTAAAAAGAAATAAAAAAACCTACGAACGTTCGATTCAGTGTTTACATATGTATACGTATTAACCGATTTTTTTAAATTGTTTTGTATACCTGTGCACGTTGATTGATAAAATTTTTTTAATAAATGTCGAAAAATATTTTAAGTGAAATGATAAAATTATCATGTTCCTTCCCAGAACGTCCACTGACCAGAATCTTCAGGACGAAGTGAAATCCCTCAAGATAATGTCATTTGGAATTGATAAAAACAGTGAGACCAATGTATGGGCCAATGAACCAACCACGTGGGGTATCATCGTGTACAGTATTGTGATCCCTATAATTTCTGGACTTGGAATGATAGGAAATGCACTGATACTCGCAGTGCTTAGCAGGAGGAGCCTGAAAGCTTCCACTTACACATATTTGGCCGGTATATATGTATATATATAAATATATACCTAATTATTATTATATAGAGTGACAATAAGACCATTATTAATGATGCAATTATAATTTTGTAAATATTTTTTCCATCATTTACAGTGCTTGCTGGTTCCGATTTGGTCACCTGTGGACTCCTTCTCTTTTCCGGATTGGCCAGAGGTGTTTTCTGGGGAAGATCCGGTTGGATTGAATTTGATGTATTTGTTCATCTTCCGGTCGGATCCATCTCCTCAAATATTGCCGTCTGGGCCGCAGTGCTTGTTACTTTGGACAGGCTCGTGCTAGTTGCTGGGTATGAAATATTGACAGATGTGACAGAACAAGCGTTTTCGGAGATTATCGTAATCAAAATAATACAATAATAATAATACAACTATTAATGAATATTATCAAGGATAATAATGCTCTTTGAAAGTTCGATCACAGAGAATAACGACCTTTGCCATGAACCTGGGAATGGTCGCGCTTTTTTATTTCCCACTTTAAAAAGAATTGAGTTAGAGTGAATATGACACCCCACGTGACCACTCCTGGTTTAATAAATCAATAAATAAAAGTTTCCTTAGCCCCCGTCGACATAGAGTAAAATTAAGTGGTTTTAAAAAGTTTCCCGCACTTTTTCATTCCATCAAATATGCTCATTTAATTATCATTTTAACTTATGACATGACCTAAAAGTGCTTTGAAACCGTTTACATTTACAGATCACCGAAATGCAAACCACCAAAATTCTGCGACAATCAAGTAGCGCGAAAATTGTTAACCTGTTCGTTCTGCTGCGCCATATTTCTTAATCTTCCATACTGTTTTATTTATACATACAACGAATTGGGGGAGTTGACGACCACCGAATTTTTTACATCTCGGTAAGTCCTATGTGTGGCATAGACAAGTCGCGGTGAGGGGCCAATCTTGCAATGGTTTCCAATGCGCAAGAGTCCCTTGAACGAGGACTTGTATTCGCGACTTAGCTATACGCCTACAACGAGCTAATTAAAATAATACTTAATCACTGTTTAAAAATTTGATCTTTCTAGATGGTACAATCTACAGAATTGGTTTCAATTGGTCATGTTCGGTTTGGTACCGGCTGTCTTCCTGCTTGTTGGTAACGGCGTCATGTGCATAACAGTCAGACGCCTTATAAGACAGCGACAAATATTTCTGCAGCGAAAACAAATTCGCGAAAGATACTGTTTAAACGTACTGACCGTACGTAAATAACTTAGTATATTATTATTGATAAATAATTCAGTCATTAGTTAAACGTTAACGATACAAATATCCTCAATATACAACCTAATTATTGTAGTAGGATAGTTGAAGAGAATTTAAAAAGAATTGACGTTACATCTTCATCTTCTACAGGATCAAGTAAGACTGACGATTACGTTAGTGGGTATTGTTTTCTTGTTCCTGGTCGGTGAAGTACCGACGCATCTGGCGTCGCGACGCAGCGCCATATCGATCCTTTATGGCGGAGACGATACCAGGGTGAATGAAGTTTTTCTTGAAAGGTACGGCAATACCTTTGTATCTTGCTGTACTTTAGACTCTTCATATTTTCCTTGGACGTTTTACTTTTTTTTTTATTCGTTCTCTCCTTCTTATCTCATCTTGCTTTAGATTTCGCATCATAGCAACCCTTCTCAACGCGATATCCAGCTCGGCCAATTTCATTCTCTACTGCTTGCTGAGTCCGCAATTTCTCATCCAGCTGAAGCAGCTTCTCAGGAGAAGGAAAGTCGTGGAGAAGAGGCAGCTGAACCTCAAGATTGTTACCATAGAGCAGCAGACTAGAGAGAGTACGGATTGTGCGTTAAACACTTCTAGAAGATGTCACAGCTCAATGTTCTGAACCTATTTCCAGCGTCACGATTAACATTCTTATCTTGCAGTGCAAATTCCCTCGAAAAATCATTTTTAATTGTAATTATTGATACACAAATACAGATGTGACAATTACTGATAATAATGTACGGTTAAATTATCTGAAATAAAATTACGTTGCAGTATAACGTCATGGTACACGTTTTTTATAATTATAATTATAATTATAATTAAATATCAACGATTTACCTTAATTCCGTTAACTTGGTAAATTGCGTTACCATTGTTTCCTTGCCGTAAGTACGTTTCTCCTTACGTCACGTTTATACCGTTTCATATCGTGCAGAGCAACGGAATTGATTTCTCCGTCAAAATCTTTTTTAACAAATGTCCTGTTGCTCCAATATGGCGAGATACTGACCACTGGCCTGCGCCTTGATCGAGTGAGAATGTCTGTCGTCACAATTTCCTGTTTTCTTTGAGACTTTAGTTCCCTCGAGCTCTCGTAAAAGATTCTTTTCACGATATAGTAAAGCAGCTCGACGACGCTGATGAAGGATCCACCAAGACACAAACCAAAAATTCCACCAAAGGACGCTGTGTGAATGATACACTGTAGTGTTTTAAGTACTATGTTGTAGTATAAACTAGGTTTTTATAATATTAAAAAAAAAAATTATTTAAACTCACCAAGCACATCATCCCAGGACATTAATGACTGCTTCCGATATTTCAGGCACGTGATGTCACGAAAGTTCACGAAGACCATAGAGTGATTTCGCATCACCATATCACGGCTGAGGCAAAATAATTATTTAGATTTATGCTTGTCATTTCTAGTGTACGATTTAGTATATTTAAAATGACTTACAAATTGGCGGAATCGTATTGTACGTCCATCAGCTTTGCGTGTTCCGTGTTAAACGTATAAGATTCACCACTGCACTGCGGCAAACACGAGCAATCGACATAAGACGAATTATTTGTTGAGTGGGTAGTGCCGATTGTATGCAAAGTAGACAACATTCCTGTCATTCATTTATATTGTAAATAAATAATTGTATTGTTGATTGCTTTGCTTAAACTGAATCTAGATTACTGTAAGGATTTATAACCTGCGAGAAGGCACGCTATGAGTGAGAGTGAGACGGTATCAATGACGTGCCTGCTGACGGGTTAATAATATAGTAAATAAACGTTAACTTACTCTGATAAGTCCATATGCAAGTAGAATCCATAAGACCGCAGGTTCTCACTTTGTCGTCTGTAACACAATCGATTCATAACCTAGAAAAATCATCTGGTGTAACGTTTCGTCTAGTACTTACATATCTTAGGATAATAAAACGGTGCGCATTCACAGAGTTTTATTATGTAATTCAATTTACATTCAGTAACGCACGACTCAAAGCTGTATCTGTTCGTTATCCGCAGTTTCATCTGAAATGAATTCCAAGTACGGGGTGAATGTGAATTTAATATTAAATCGCGGAAATGACGTCGCACGTACTTCATCGCTATACCAGCAATTTCTACGCTCCAACGTAAGGTCACGTACACTCTTGACACTTTCCACAATAGTTCCTGATAATATTATTGCTAATTCAGTATCATCCTCCACCACGGTCGATTGCAGATCGACTTCCGCATAATCGAACGGTCTGTGAATTAATATTGAGGCCCCTACGTATGGTCTTATGGAACCGCGATAATATTTGGTTTCAACGTTCAAAGCAACCGCTAGACCAACGTCTCTTCCGGCTCCAGGTGCCATCTAGGGAATTAATTTAAAAATCAGTAATCGATAGAATAATACAAATAATGGATATCAGCATTGACAATCACAAGAACTTCCTCCTTTCCTGGCAGCCACTCAAATTCGGCTTGATAGTTCATGAGATTTTCATTATTTTCTTTGGTAATAGATTTACTGGCGTTCACACTAGATTCAATTACAGTGGACGGATCGTAGTCAGCGCGACTATAAATAAAGAAACTTCGATGATATTGAATATTGTTATTGTTAATCCGTGATGATTAAATAATTGATTATTTAATTATTTACGAGTTTTCCAGTGATATTGTTGCATGGTAATTAAAGGAGCAGCAGTAGCCCTCGATTGATTTAGCTGTTTTGAACAACTTTTTGCAATCGTATATTTGTCCAAGCCAGGCACATCTTACCAGTAACTTACTGCAGGGTTGCATCAACTATAAAAAGTTATGAAATTAAAAATAACATAAACCATATCGATCGAGCACCGTGATTCGATCTAAAGATTCACTAAATTAATTCAGTTAAATGTATCCCATGACCTTCAACATCAGCTCTTCCGTTGGGATATTTAAATGCGCCAAAGTACGCATCACTGGAGCATAATCATTTGCGACATCCTCGGATCGAATTAATTTTGGTAGAGATATGAAAAAATTGTCTATCTCCGTCTGGTTGAATCCATATTTCATTCTTGGTGAGTAAGAGAGAAAAATTATTTATTAATAATAATTAAAAATCTTAAGCAATTCCAATTTCACTTACAGCTCGTTGGCTAATACTTCTGCATGGGGTTGATAGACCTTATTAAAATTGCAAATCGTCACTGCTGGAAATGGCAAATTCCATATTGGACTCGTGGTGGTGTCTATGGTGGTAACTGTGGGAGTTATCAAAAAACGTTGCCACACTCTCAACATCATGAAGACACTAAAGGCAAATCCTGAGCAGCATATCTGTAAAGGTTAACAATCTAAGCGAGGTGAGAAATTTTGGCAAAGCGAATTAATTAACCAAGTGACCTTGTCTAATCTTGTAACAGTATAATTTTTTTTCTTTCTTTTTTTATCATTGCATTTTACTCACCACAAGCCAAATCAATTTTTCACAAATACTCGACTCCGACATTATTATATAGCGAAACCCATGAAGACTTGTATTCTCACAGTAATTGCGAAAATCAAGTTTCCCGTTGCGCATAATTGGTCTACCAAATTTTTTTGGTCTTTCTACCAGAAAAGTAACAAAATCAGTTACGTTATAGCGTAAGGAAAAGCAAAGAAAAAAATTATAATTCGGTGTCGGTATACCTACCTGATTGACGGAACTGCCAATTACCATTTTTATGTATATTCCTTCCAGTGTTATACATTTCTTTTTCTTTAATGCCTGAATTTTTTTTATATAAATGATGTCACCATAGCATGTATTTTGAAATTTTCACAATTACAACCTCCGACTAATTTTATTGTACATCCAACCAAATAAGGCGAAGCTTTCCAACTGCCGACGCCGAAGGTTTCTCATTAACAGCGTATAGTCGGGGATGGTATTTAAAGCGTGTCAAAGTCAAATAGGGAAAACTACGTATAATGGTATAAAAGTTGTGTACGCGTCCACGATATTTGTACGATTGAGTACAGTGTATACAACATTTATGTAGAAAAATGTAAAACTCTAGAAAGGCTCATATTAAAGTTTTCACATTTACTCAGGATGATCAATGGTCCCCACTCCTTGACTCGTCTTTAATAATTAATACAGTCTGTTTTTCCATTTACTGTTAAGTAAATAAGTTCGAAGTCGCCTGTATGCATATATTCCTGTAGCCATTGTCCCATGGGTAACATTATCAGATAAATTGTAAAGGGTATTTCCTCTGTTCAACGTACAATTTAAAATAATATTTGTCGACAAATAAAAAGGATCAGTATGGTCCCTCGTGGGATTCAAAAATTTTCACTGACGTATCAAAATTGTTACACATCCAGTGAACTTGAGTTTGCCATGTTACCTAAAACTGATTATAAAGTCATTTAACAGAAACAAGCCATAGCCACATAAAGTATTACTGAAGGTCGTGGGAAATATTAACTTTAGATTAACGTTTTAATATAATAAAAGGTCATTAGACACATCATCTATTATTTATCGTGAGTAATACACACTATATAATACATATACGGAAAAAGGTTACCATAATAAAATTTGCACTAATCGTATTAAGTATAATTTGATAGTCGCGTGCAGGCACATCGTTAATGAAGATCTTAGGATTAATTATTATATACTTTGCTCTTTTAGCCTTATTACTTGACACATCGCCATTATAAAAATATAGTAATGTAGGAGGTTTTGGGGAAAAATTGAATTTTTACCTACTGATTCTTTTTTGGCTATTTACAAAACCATCGATTGTATCACAAGCACTTTAGACTACATAAATAATACAAATGGACAGCAAACGACCTTCCAATAATTTAATGATGTTTGTTCGATAGATAACAAAGCTTCCATTCCAATAAATTTAGTCACTATTCCTAAAATTCATTCTATACAATTTGTGCAGACGTGAAGTCAGACAGCAGCAAGACATTATGAAGAACTCAGTTGATCGTTTAGAACTAAATTGATTAATCAATTATTTTACTAATATCACGTATACGTATATCTGATGATCATTATAACATTCTGAGACCCTTCATTTGGCATGTCTGTCTTTGTCTTAAGCACGTAATGACTCACAAGAGTGTCTCTCTCTCAGACTCGCAGTAGTCATAGGAAAACTTAACACTTTGCTTCCAGCTATTTCAAGCCAAAACTATTCTGTGTACCCGAGACCTATATTGCTTTCAGGCTTAAAAGTTATATGAATTAATGTAAGTGCAAACACGAGTATACTCGTGATCGGTCAGCAAAGTGTTAAGAAATGAATACTTAAAATTAGATATGAAAATAACTTCGTATTCATTTACAAGAAACATCGCATCTTATTATGGAGTTAACATGAACGTATTTTTCTATCGGTGGTAAAATACTGCTCGATTTCCGTGAACGTCCTGCCGAGTGTTTCCGGTAGAAAGAAATAGACAAAGCTAGTACCAAGAAGGGAAGTGAAGCTGAAGAAAAAAAATATGCCCTGGCCACCCATCGCTTCGATGGCATAAGGATAACTCTTGATGACGCCAAACATCATAATATAAGCTAAGGACACCATAAGACCACTGCCCGTGCCGCGGACCGATATGGGCAGAAGTTCGCCTATGAGGGTCCAGGGTATTACCACGAATCCCAGAGAGCTTGTACACACGTAAAAGAGTACAATAACCAAGAGAAGCCACTTCTGATTAGCCATCGTCTCCTTGTCGGTGCCGTTTTCGTCGCACGAGGAGGTTAAGTACATGTACATTGCTGAGAAGAACATGGAGAAGGTCATCCCGAGACCGCTGGATATGCAGAGTACACGACGCCCGTAGCGCTTGCTAAAATAGGCCGTCAGAATACTCATGATGAATCGTATGACACCTAACATCACCAGTGCACCGTATTCGTCAAGACCGGCTCCGAAGGTGCCACCAATTTTTTTGAAAACGGATATCGCGTAGAAGATCACCACATATGCGCCGGATAGTTGCTGCAGCAGCAGAAGGAAGAAGAGTATGCACATTGGCTTGTATACTGTAGGCAACATGAGTTCCTTGTAGAATAAGTTGATGGACTGGAGCAATGTCTTTGACGGCTCCGCATTCATTACCCGAGTGGAGGAGATCTCTTTAATCCGGGCGTATTCCTGCTCGTATATCTGTAAATAAGGACATCCGTTAAGAGCACCTCAGGTTCACAGTGTTACCGATAAGTTCAGGAACTCACTATTTCCCTTCTGTTCAACCACTTGAGACTCTTTTCGGCTCTCCCTGTGCTATGCTCGTTGAGCATCCCGTTGCTGAAGCACATAAGCCAGTAAGGACTTTCTGGTACAATGAAGAGCGCCAGGAACACACAGCAATTTAAGACAAGAAAAACTGCTGCCATGGTATCCCATCTAAGCCAAACGGCAAGACAGCAGGTTATAAGAATCCCTAAGGATACGAAGACGGAGTTCAGGCAGAGAAGCATCGCCCGCAGCTGAGGATGGGTAATCTCGGAGACATAGACCAGACCCACTGTAGATAAGCCTGCTGAGGCACCGGCTATCACACGGCCTGCATAAATGGTACTGATGGAATTCGATGAGAGTATCAGAATCCAGGATATCGATGCTGGTATACAGGTCAGCAAACAGATGCTCTTTCGACCGAATTTATCCATTAGTGGACCAGTCAGGAGAGATCCGATCGGCAAAGATATTGTTACCAGACTTGCTATAAGATTTTTAAACAATTAATAAATCTAAAATTAAATTGTGATTTATTTATAATTTACCTATCCAAGATTCCTGATCTTTTGAGATTCGTAGCTTTCCTTCAGCTTTCTCTAAGCCATTGTTCAATACTGTACTATAGGCCATATTAATTCCACCTTGAATGACTATGCAATGTATGATACAACTTGCGATGATCTGCAATCATAAAAACGTGTTAGACGAATGGACATTTCGATACGTTTAATTCACAGAAATTATGGACACATTACCTGGGGTATTGCATCTTTAAATGTTGGTTTCAACGTGGTCCGGTTTTTAATCATCGCTGGTAAGAAAATACTGAAAGACTTTTTTTTATTAGTACTAGTATTACTAAATATGTATAGTCAGTCTACGAGTTCGATGTGTTTTTTTGATCGATCGAAAAGAATTAACTCTTTAGTAAGGCACACGTGTCACAGTATAGAACGTTCGTTACAAAGCATGCATATGTATGGTTTTGCACTAATTACATTTTATAATTTTATCTTAGCATATATTTACATTATTTTATAAAAAACCACGTGTCATTTCCTAAGGATTGCGTTGCTTGCAAACTGTCAATAAAACACACTGAATACGTGGATCGACTATAAATACGAATAAGTATTAGTTGTAATGTGTACAGCTTCCTTTACTTCATTGAACCATAAAATTACTTTAACGGAGTCGACCTTGATTTCCCGCCTATTTTGTCCCTGATATACTAAGTAAAAGGTATGTGGGAGTCCTTGCTTATGTCATGGAATCTAGTTTCCACTAAAGATTTTGCATTGCATACTTGTTGCTTTATATCTACTGCGATAAATATTTCCAGTTGACTACTGTTTATAATAAGAAACACGTACAATGGGAAGTTCAAACATAAAAATGTAACGATAATGTCACTTACTAGTTTACTTATGAATATGCTTACAAACATAAATAATTATGTCGAATAAATCAGAAGTGTTATACAATACTCACCCAGTTTCATTAGTTTCCTTTTGCAGTTGATCATCGAATTCTTTAGAGAATCTGTCAGATTCCTGCTGGTTGTCTTCATTACAGTTCATAGTGTTGAACTGAGTGAAAATGTGAGTGGATGTTAAACTGTTAAACCAGGTACTTGACCCTATATCAAAGGTTCAAGGAGATGCTCATAAAATAAATCAATGAGAACAGTATATTCCAGCCATGAACACTTGCCACACCTATGTTCTTCTTTTCCTTCTTGTCTTTTTCTCACTATGGAAATACAAGTTCTTAAGTTTTGAATAAAGATAATGTTAATTAACTGGTAACATATTATAAGTAAAAATTATTCAATACAACTCTATGTTCTTACACAAACTGAACATACCTTATGACTATGTAAGATCTTGAGAAAAGTGCCTTCGGCTGCTCAAATACAATTCACATCATTAAAATGTATAGACATGATTCTAATCACAAAATAGCTTAGTTAGATTTATTAAAGATACCATGCCTATATGTTCCTGGAAGAAAATGTGAATTTTTGTGATAGTGATAATATCAATGACCTTCATTATATTTTCATTACTATAAATTCCATGATAAATGCAGCTTATACATACATATATATGTATATGTATATATCTTAATGCCATAAACTCATAATACAAGAGTAATAATATCAAAAATCAAATAAACTGAGTCCAAGGCCAGTTAAATAATAAGTACTTCATACTTTAGGTATTTATGTGGAGCACACTCACATTGTGAGCTCCAATTACATTATTAGTGTATTTCATTTGATATTCATTTGATGTTATTTGGATATTATGTTCCCATTTATCTTCTTACCATATTTCAATCATAATTCAACAGTTTGAACCGTCGATGTTTGAACCACGGTCTGTTTGAACATATATGTATGAGTTTGAATATGGAAAAAAAATTATCTATTAAATAAGCATGGCAACTTGCTGAGTCTCCCTGTCTTTCCTAACCTAACTGGTTAGGCATTCAATACGATGGAACTGTCAAAGAGAACAATAAAGGGTCTGTCTTATTTACAAAATGTTAATGTAATAAGTGATGAGACATTTGGTAAGCTGGTAGAAATAACAATTTCGCACGTATGTGAAAAACCGGATGCCATAAGTGAGTATAAAGTTTTAGTTATCAAAAATGAAAATCACGGACAAACGTCAGGTTTAAAATTTGTTCAAGGCGTCTCACAAATCTATGGCTCAAAGCCTGATATAATAAAAGCAGTCTTCGCTGACCTGACCATCCTCCTTGTGGAAGCAGGTCGACACAACTACGACAAGGAGAAACTTAGTAACTATCTACAAAGTGTGCAAATCAGTGGTCCAAGGATTGACAAAATCTGTAAATCTTATTCAAAGTATAGAACAACAATAAAGAGATGCTTGGAAAACATTGGGACTAGTTTACCCCACGTGGTAGACGTTTCCTGGCGTTTGGATTATTGCATAAAGGTTCTAACTTAGACAATTAACATAATTAACTTCTTACAACTTACCTATATTTTTCATAATTTAATGTTTACAGTCCAACACAGAAAACTCAGTTGGTATACCCTTATACCATATACGACTGAGCACTATAAAGCAAAGTGAGACAAGCTTTCTCAAATTCACATGCACTACACAGCAGCTACAGGAATTAGTTTACAAACTCAAGGATGCTGTACGTCATGTTGAGAAGATAGCCAATACTTGAGTGCCAAGAATTTGTTCCTGAAGATAACAAATCAAGCGTAAAATAAGATAAACCTTGGATTCACAGGTGTAATTCAATTATATTTTTGCTGGAAAGAGAAAGGACATCCCTTAGTCCACGTAAATATATTAATATTATAATCAAT